>CAJPEX010000164.1:0-156053 GCA_905338405.1 Notodromas monacha | reverse complement strand
TTGAGTCTGCAAGAATTGTATTAAACTTTGTTGGTCCACAGAAGATTTTTGGAAATTTGCCAGTCTGCAGTCCCAAAAAGGTTTGGGAACACCGGTATAAAGTGTCAAGAACACACAATACTTGATCTCATTGTTAATTATGCGGAAAAGGTGCATGCACCGAAGTCCTACGTAAAACATGCTTCGAAATAAAGAAATTGCGTTTTAAACTGGTGTGATTACATTCAATTCATTTTCTATTTCCTCGCTGACGTCTTGGACAGTAATCCAAAACTAAGCATACTCAATCAAGTTCTGTAACTTGCCCGACATTTTTCGGAACTTAACGATGAGCTGCCCAGGAACGGGATCGGAACTTTTCCCACAATTTGTTAATTTTATAGTGACGTGATTCCATAAAATGTGTCCTTCAAACGGAAATACCCCACAGTTGCTCACGGAAAACTGGTCCGAAACAATTTTTCGAATGATGAATGCAAATTATATGACTAGTCAACGAGACAGTAAAAAAAGTATTGAACTGCTCGACCTATATCAGTGGGACTGTAATGAGACGATTGCGACGATGGCAATTAAGAATGAAACGGTCATGTGTGTCACGTTCAATTGAAATATTCGTTTTAAGCTTATTCTGGGTTGGATCGCACGCAACTTTGCAAGCAATATCGGGACGAATTTCTTAAGAAATGAAAGAAGTTATATTGTTAAAATCTTCCAACCAAGAAGTACAGTACTATATCTTCCATTTTCACGGTTTTCTCCAGGTTCGTTTATCGAAAGTCTTGACGGGTTTAGTCAATCTGTATTTTTTGAAGAGACGAAAAAACCCTCAGCTTTCTTTAATACGTAAACCTGTNATTTTTCGGAACTTAACGATGAGCTGCCCAGGAACGGGATCGGAACTTTTCCCACAATTTGTTAATTTTATAGTGACGTGATTCCATAAAATGTGTCCTTCAAACGGAAATACCCCACAGTTGCTCACGGAAAACTGGTCCGAAACAATTTTTCGAATGATGAATGCAAATTATATGACTAGTCAACGAGACAGTAAAAAAAGTATTGAACTGCTCGACCTATATCAGTGGGACTGTAATGAGACGATTGCGACGATGGCAATTAAGAATGAAACGGTCATGTGTGTCACGTTCAATTGAAATATTCGTTTTAAGCTTATTCTGGGTTGGATCGCACGCAACTTTGCAAGCAATATCGGGACGAATTTCTTAAGAAATAAAAGAAGTTATATTGTTAAAATCTTCCAACCAAGAAGTACAGTACTAAATCTTCCATTTTCACGGTTTTCTCCAGGTTCGTTTATCGAGTGTCTTGACGGGTTTTGTCAATCTGTATTTTTTGAAGAGACGAAAAAACCCTCAGCTTTCTTTGATACGTAAACCTGTTCCTGCAAATCGTACTTTTAGATGTCTTTATATTGATGTCTTAGATGTCTTTATATTGTCGTTTCATTTCCTGCAGACTTGCTTTGAAGGGATTGTGAGCTTTAAATAACCTTAGAGACAAGGGATCAAATTATGTGCTCAATTCGATTCCTTGGGGAAAAATCATTGGGTAGCAGAAATTGTGGACTGAAGACTTCTCATATTTTTTTAATTTGACAATGCTCATTTTCGTTTGAACTATATTTAGATTATTTTTACCTCAATGTTGCGAAATGTTCTGGTCCCACGGTTAGAGAATTTCCATGCTAGGTTAATTCCTTAAATGATTTACAAAAGAAATGTAGACATAGAGCCCATGAAAGTAACGACTCGATAAGTGACCTACAACATCTTTTACTAAGTTTCTTAGTTAATTACACTCTTTATACTTTTATTGAAAGTTTTTACAAGTATGAACCACTGATCACCGGGGTTTAAATTTATTTATATGCTATAGACATGCGTATTATTCTTCATTGAAATTGTTTTTTTCCTTGATTCCCCTCGAATCATCGAAAGACTGATTGGTTACATTTCCTAGAACGAGTACTGTACTTGGAAAAACTGCTCCATGAAGTTATCAACCGCTCGATTTTCTGCAATGAAACGCCAATGGCCCTTTAAAATCCTGCCCACTTTCGAGTGAAAATCAGCTGGGGATTAGCGAGGCAATATCAATTACTTTCTGGTGAAATGAGCCTACTGATGTTTCACGGTGGTCAGTTAAATTTTGCATCTACCTTACGATAAGAAAAGCTGTTGATGCCCCCAACGATTGCTTTCGTTTTCTTCCTCAGTTTCACGATTGAAAGTGTTCCCGTCATGAGACCCTCATCGCATCCTTCATCTTCGCCGCTCTCAAATTACTTCTCCATTCCGAAGCACTTGAGTCGGGCTCGGACTTGCCCGTAACGCTGAAACTAGAGAGAAAAAGAAATTGCCGACTTTCTTTCCGGACTTTCTTGTTGGTCGCGTAGATGTTTTTGAATTTTGCACCGAAACGCTTTTTGTGAGAGGTCCACGATTTCAAGGCGTAAGATTCCGTGGTGTTGGACGGTGTGAGTGTCAGTATGGTTCATCATTTCCAGCCAGTTGTTGCTCCAAGAGCAAATGATACTCTCAGTCTTATTAGACTGTCAGAGGTCAAAAGAAGCAAGTACTATTCTACCCAATTTGACACACAGCACACATATTCTTGCAAACAATCTCTAATGGAAACGCGTATACTCATTTTCTATGAGGTCATCCATTAATCATTCACTGCCACGAGAAAGATTCATCAAGCTTTTTTCCCTTGACGAAAAACATAAATTTGGATTTCACTGTGATATTATCGGGATAAACGTACATCTGTGATGAAAAGGTGACGAGTATATACTGTATACACGTAAATGTTTTTCGACACTTTTTTAAAGTAAGAAAATGCTAACCAGTTATTTGTACTCGTTTTTAAATTGTGTATTTCGGGGATATATGTCACCAAAAAATCAAAATGAAAGAAATTTCTCTAGAGCTTTGAGATTGAAGTGGAAATTTGAAAATTCGGATCAAACGACTCTTTTGGTTCTGACTGGCGTGCCAGCAGAATACGTTCTTTTTTAGCATTATAGAATGTTCTACAATAAATGCCCTCAATTTTTCGTTTCTCGTGAAACGGAATACATTTTAATTTAAATGAAGTAAGATTTCTTTTTTTTTAAATCAGCCCTCAACATGAAATACATTTAGAAGAAGGAGAACAGGATAAAATCAAAGCGTTTGAGAGCAAATTGAAATTATAGTCCTGTAAAATAGTGTTGCTTGGTCGAACTTTGACTAACTTCGCATCATTCTAATTCTTTAAAAATCTTGAATTATGCAATTCAGAGCATTGAATAAGGAAGATCATTTGAAAATCCTAACTTCAGAAAATCCGTTTTACGAAAGTTCCAGTGTGCTTTCAACTTCTCGAAGAAACAAAGCATTCATTGCATGAAAAGCTTTTCGCCAGGTTGACTACTACTGCCCATTTAGAACTGTAAAAATCTCGTGAGTAAGAAACTCGGAAAGTTTATATGACTCCCGCACTCAGTTAACTCCACACCGATTGGACGCCGCTTTCCTTTTCATGCCGTAGGCGCCCTGTAAAGCAACTAATGCACTTCAGAGACGGATTTTTCCCCAATCCTTTTATAATAAACAGACTTAGCTCGTTGAAATATAAAATGAAGTGAAAGTTCAAATTTGAATTCTCAAAATATTAAAATTATATCCATTATTGAGCATGTATTGCTTCCAGTCATTTATACTTCATTTGTATGCACGGGGCATATATGTAAATATGCAGAGCATATTTCCGGTGTCAGCCTCTTCTCCGACTGAATATACATGAAGCTGAAAAACTTCGAATCAAGTTTAAATCGACTATTCAAAAGCAGGAACCTATGCAAAATTTGGAAGAATTTCCATACTATTTTCAAGTCTCTTAAAGATGCTTCGTGAGACTTGCGCATGTTTGACGTGAGAAAAAATTATTTTTATTTCACGCCGGTGTGTGCGAAATTCAAACAACGAATGCTCCAAATATTCATTGCTAAAAGTTCCAGCGTTCTAATGGAAAACGAACTTGAGTTTTTTGGGTAAAAAACTGATGCATTCAACGGAGAATATTGCTGCAGAATTTTCACCTGCAAAGAAATATTGCAGATTATTGAAAGCGAGGAAATCTTCATGGAAAAGTGATCTTCTCGTTTTTTTCCCACAGTTTGCCCACAACCTTAATTAAGAATCGATCTATCTGTTTGCGTGTCAATCTCGCTTTGTGATGATGTACACCCATTTTTTCCCAGGCATGGTTGATTAAAGCACGCCTAATAGAGATCATGCCGAGCTGGGAATATTTTTTTTATATCTCTAACAAGAAGGAATGATCTATTTATTATCCATCTTGCGACTGTCGATGTAGAAGGTCCTGTTTTTGAGTTTCGAATATTTTCGTAGAATATACAACTTTCAAATTTTCGGAGGAAAGCAATGTTTCCATTTCATGTCTTCGGAAACGAGCTTTACCTATGATTTTGACGTGGATAGTGGAAAAAATAAGTTGATGCAAGCGTCACGATTTTTAGCAATATTAATCCTATGAGCAACTTTTTAACGGTTTCATTCTGGTCATGTTTTTAATTAAAAAAAATTGAATTGGATGTAAAAATGACCTAATATTCCTTCAAAAGTCCTCGGTATAACAATCTGCATGCAGCCTGACAGTATCTCCTGGATACTTGCTCTTCATCGTACGCGTGTAACTGGCTGAAAAATCCCCTATTTCGGCAGTATGCAGACGATCTGCCGGGACCAGGAAATGAAATATCAGCATAGAGCATTTGCATGTGGGCGGAATTGTTTCGAAGAGTCCACCTGCGTGCATGCAAGTCCAATTCAAGTCCGTGGGCTGAATCAAAAGTCGATCGTTCCGCTGGCAAAAACGGACTGTGGCGGCGACGACGGCGTTCACTTCACCTCCGTTCCGTAAGCGTCTGCATAACCTACAGCCTTTGCCGCCTCGACTTCCTTTCCCCCACTGCGTGGCGGTGACTTTCATCGGGCGGTCCCGGGGCCTGTGGAAAAATCGTCCGTCTTCCCGCATGCATTCCTCCGGTCATTCAGCCAGTGTGAGGTCGAATCGTCTCGGGTCGACTTCGGTCGACGAGCCGCGCGGCTGGATCAGTGTTCCGCGCGCAATCCGCTCGATCGCTTGCATCGTTGCCAAGATTTCGCTCGGCGAAATGCGATCAAGCCGGTGTTATAGCCAAAAAATAAAAATAATAATTCGACATCTTTGAAGTGAAATATATACATCAGTTCTGAAATCGTTTTGTGATCCCCCAGCAGTGATCTTGACGCAGTGTCGCGACGAGGCAGGTGTTCTGCCAAACGGATCAGTGACAATCCGATCATAAATAAACGATTTATGTCTGTGAATGAAAAAAATAAGTCGGGTGACTAGAAGGATTGCTGGAGCATCAGGAATGATCCAATTTTTTTTTTCAAAGAAGATGCCGCATTTACTATGATGAAGTTTAAAGAGATTTCAATAATTTATTGAGATTTTCCACCTTTTATGTTATAACTGAAAAAATTTCACGGTCCTTAGTGTTCCCAGTTTTTTTGTCCATTTTCTGTAAATACCTGAAAATCTCTCCAAAAGACCCATATCGATTATTGATGCTCCTACTAGCCGGTCTTTTTCTGTCGAATATCATTGACTATTTCATCCCAAAATTCGTTATGCCTTTATTTTTCTATAAAGGCTGAAAAGTTTTCGAAGTCTTCGTGAACATCGACCAGAAATTATAGACGAAATGGGTTGAAACACATAAAAGTGCGAGAAGTAAAAATTCTTGTGTGGTTTCCAGCGCTCCATAAATTAAGATGAGGCTTGAGTTCGTGCATGCTATTTATTGCTTAGTTTCATTGCTTACTCGGTGGACTAAAAATGAATGAATGTCATGCTGGTATGCCCACTTTACCTGTAATTGTATTGAAAGCGAACAACAGCTGCGACGATGCTTCGGATAAATGACTGCTTCAGAATTAACAGAGGCTACTTCTTATCATGCACCAGTATGCTTCAGTTTGTCGGAAGTTGCTCACGCTTTCGAAATTCTTCGTGAGTTTCGGAGTCTGGCAATGGATCAGGAATGCGAGTTTTTGCGCCTCTGCAATCAGAAATCTACTGTGACACAATTTATTTGCGCATTTGATCCTTTACAATGACTTGAATTGGTTACCGTATCTTAGGATCTTCTGTTCGATCAGTGCATTCTCGATAGTTATAAAATTACTTTTTATAATTCTTCTCCATTCGTGACTATCTCCTTTCTATTTCTAGCGAGTACTTTTCATCTTAATTCAATTCGTCTTCGACAGTGATAAGGCAGAAACGGGGAGAAAATCCGAGCCATATTTTGCTTTTTGTAGCGTTCGAATATCGTGGTCGAAAGTGCGAGTGCTGACATTCAAGGCCCATGAGTGAATTTGTATGATTTCGCTATAATCAATATAAAAGGAAAAAAATAAGCTCGACCTGCGATTAATTTTTTTCGCTCAATGGATTCTTCAACATGCTTTCTCCTAGTTGAAGAAAAAATTTCCAGTATTATGGAAGCTGCAATATATCCAGACGTCACCTTGAATGAAACTCTCCCACGAACAAAAATATCAAAATATCCTGAATTTATCATGAAAAGGGGTACCCTTAAGTCGGTTAGGACAAGAGCAGCTGTCGAGTGAAATACATATTCACTCCAATGCTCTCAATTCCTTGAATGCTTTTTCTATGAATCTACCTCAAGGAAAATGTCAAGAGCACACTTGACATTTTCGAAACACTCCGCAGATAAACTCATTACTAATTTATTAATTAACTTTCGAGTCCTTTCATTTGAATGTACAGTACTACCTAAGGTCGAAAAAACTTTCGGGACTTCATTTTTGGGGGAAAATAAGATACCGGATGAAGATGGCTTGTCTCATTGCTGTGGAGAAACCTCCAATCGCCCGAAGTTCGTTTATTGTTGGATTGATGATTCGATTTTGCAGGTCATCAGCGGTAAAACTGAAACAACCGAGTGACGGAAACTCAGTGTGTTTAAAAAACGAGAGCAAGACAAATCCGGGAACGATTCGCGGGTAGTGTGCCATACCGTGCGTGACAATGTCAAGCCACCAAGGGTTCCTTTCGCTCAAGAAATCCTTCACGTGGAAGAAGGGCTACTTGAAGCTGCAGCGAAAATCGGCAAAGCTGCTCTTCCAGGTGAGCAGTGTTCTTCTTCTTCTTCATTTCTCCTCTCGGGCTTGGAAACAGCAGCACGCGCAACCTCGGTCTCTTCTTCTCGGCCTCGATCTCCGCGTGGCCCTGATTTCAGCGACACGCAAACTCGCATCCCTCTCGCGGTCCTGGCTCCGTTCCGCGTGATCGTGTCGCGCGTGGGACTCGGCTAATCGGTGCATCTCGTTTGGAATCCGCAGAATGCGAGCACGCATTCTCGGAAACCTCGCTTCCGCTTTTCCACCCAATAAAAATGGCCATCCCCCTGAAATTAGGGTCTTCAAAAAAAAAAAAAAAAAAGGAACGGCGTCACGTATTTTAAATTTCATCACTTCTCGGATTGTTGGTTCTTGGGTTCCGCAATTCCATCTCTCCACCCGAAGAAGGTGGCAATCTAAGTAGAATCAGGGTCCAGAAAAATTTCCCAAACTTTTTCAAAGACGAGTTAGAGTTGCTCAAGTTTAAAGAGTTCAGGATAAATTTCGCGGATTGTTTGGAAATCTCAGAATGCATGCGCGCATTTTCTGAAGCCGCACTTCAGTCTTCTTTGCCCCCCGAAAATATTGTCATTTTCTTAAGGTCAGGGTATTCTGAAAAAATTAGGCAACGATGCGCCGTATTTTAAATTCAATGAGTTCACGGATAAACTCCGTTAGTCGGAAACCTTCCTTCCGTCTTTCCATTCAAGGAAAATGGCATTTTCGCAGGATCAGGTTCTTCTAACGAGAAAAAGGAGTAAGCAACGGTGTAACTTAGTTTCAATTTGATCACATTTTGGATTGTTGTCACCATTCCGACTCTCCACTTCCGAAGAAGATGGTCATCTCAGTAGAATCAGGGTTTTCTGAAATAGAGTGTACAGTACTTCATGTGGAGAGTCCAAACTTCCCCAATCGTTATTCGGAAATCTCGGAATACATGCATGTATCTTCTGAAAAACCCATCCGTCTTTAATGCCCGAAAAAAACATGATCATTTTCTTTTTTCAGGGCACGCTGAAAAAAGTTATGAGGTCCCTTAGTTTGAATCAAATGAGTTCACGGAGAAACTCCGGAAACCCACCTGCCTTCGTTCCTCCGTAGGAAAATAGATCGTCATTTGCTTAGAATTTCAGAACCTGACTAATTTAGTGTAAATGCATTTAATTATAAATACTCTGTTACGAGATTATCTTTAGAAGATCGTGCTGCTAGTGTCAATGCTGATATTTTCAAGAAGCCAGATTTTATCGTACCCGGAATTCAGGATTATTTCATCAACGATCCAATACTCAGAAGTACGTAATTATGTACGTTTTTCGCGGATTTACCCACAAAAAAAATGGCAAGTGAAGATCGTAGCAAATCCTATCCTAGAAAAAAAAAAAAAACCGGATGAAGGGCTTGAATCACTTTATCGTCAGTTAAATTTATTCTTGAAAAAGATGATGGATAGATGTCAAGTGAACATTTTGAAACTGATTGACCATCATATCTTCTTGAAGTTTTTGCAATATCGTGCGCAAATGCTCATTTGAGGACATGCTCGTGAGCTGAATTTTGCAACGGACATGCAGTAGAAACTCGGTTATTTGTGCCTTTTTACGAAAGTGTCCGAAAATAGGAACCCAAATTTATTCGTGATAGTACTTTGAGACGCCTTAAATGAACTCCCAGAGCTTAGACGTACTTCGTATTCGTAGAGATTCGCAGACTTTCTTCTATGCTCATGACATTAACCTTTCTAGTACGCATTGTACTTCTATGACATGAGTACCTCCAAAAACTGGGAGATGTAATGCGGAAGTGATCTCCGACTTCTTCCTATACACAACGTATGTTTCTGAAAAACGTATTTCTACAGAAGAACTATTGTACATTATTTTTGTCTACGCGGATATTCGGCTCGTAACATATGCTCATGACATCCAGTGACATTTTCATGAAGATATAGTTTTTCCGAAATAACACGATCAGTTTACGTATTTGATTTTTGGTCAGTTATGAGCATTAGTTTAGATTTATTGAGATTCACCAGCATCAACGACATTAGATTCGTCATCGATGCAAGAAAATAACCCCCTTTGTATGGGTCTCCTTTCACCCAAAAAATAAGAGAGTAAAAAATGAGTTTTTTTCGGGATGCTGGCTTGCGTGACGTGCTTCTAGCTAAACTGAACGAGCTCACAGATATCTTCGGCCTGGTTCCTGATTGTCAGTGCTGTTATTAAAATAAATAGAAATTAAAATCAACAAGAAATTCCGATTCATTTTAGCGATGATTTGATATTCCAGATATAAATGGTAGCACATATGATTTCTTTGGAGACGAATACGAGCAGCAAAAATTAGTAAGGATATTTTTGTTATTGATGCTAGATACATTTTACTTCCTAAATCATCTGATTTATCGTTGATTATCGCTGTATATTTTGTGTGTGTAGAAATTAATCAATAAAAAGAGGTGAACATATAAGTAAAAGCTAGGATAATTAACCGCAACGGGTTTGCTCCATATTGTTGGCATGTTGACAAAATATTGTCGGTAAAATAATGGCAATTCCAGAATCCTTTCCACTGTACATAAAGAGAGTGGTTAATTTTTTAAAAGCATAAATACCGATTTCCTTCAATAATGCTGAAGGCTCATTGTAGCGAGAGGGATTTTTGAATCAAGCGGGAAAAAAAAATCGCGTTGGATGTGGACCTTTGAAAGGGAAAGAGCACAACTTATCTGTATATACCTCAACTAATGTGCAAAGGCTTACCTAGACTCATAAGCTTTCCCCTCACTAACTATCGACTTTGCACCATTGGTTGAACGTAGCTGGGTAAAATTTCATCACAAAACCTGATAGCTGCATTATTCTCCCGACCATGTGGCGATTCGAATGCGTACGTAGAGATGCTCAGTTTTTCTCAAGTCATAAACTGTTTTCAGATGCTTCGAAATAATTTCCAGGCTAATATTTCAAAGTTTTCAGTTCAGATTTATTTTTGCGTTATGCATGAATATCGCGTTTCGTGAGAAACTTTTGACTTCGCCTAATAGGCGGCATGGAAATCCGAGGGAAAACGTTTATTTTCGTACCTTCTGTTTAATGGGGAATAGTTTATGAATGTCACATGGAAGTGAGGATTGAAACGTAACCGTGGAGACTTCGTGATCTTATTTCGCGGACTTTATCGTTGATCAATCGCTTCATTAAACCGCGACATTAACTAGAGTGACTCCCAGAATTTTTCGTTTGCTAAGCTCAAATCCTCTCATCATTAAGCACAGAGAAGCCAGGTGAACGCATTCCCAGGGATATCTCGGTGTCGTTTTCACCCAATTTCCCACATGCCGGTTTGCAATGAACTCAGCTTTCCTTGTGTGCTCAAAGAAAACAATGCAGCTCGTCGGTGGACTAAGATAGGTGCAAGAAAAGCGACGGTGTCGCAAACCCAATTTCACGAAATTTCTTGCCGGAAAGAAATAAAATGTCATCACTGAATCAAATTATATTTCAAGTAAAGATCCGCAGGTTACAATACTCTGGAGGCTGATTTGACTCAAGAATCTCATTCGCGTGAACAGATATTCACTTCAGAAAGAATTTTCTTTGCACCAATCCCGGGTTGTTTTGCTGAACTACAGTATTTTATTTTTCAAGTCTAAGTTTCAATAAACATAGCCTTCACATCGGAAAACTTGAAGTCTAAACCTCAACCGAGATTAAATTAACGAAGAAAATCCCGCTGCCGTTTCTTCTCAGGTCATTTAAGAAATGCCGTGATGATTTTTCCGATGTGTTGAGGACCACAAAATTGAATCGTTCAAAAGAAAATTGGGGGAAATCTTCATACTAAATTTTACACAGCTAAGGATGTATTTCTGTTTTTAAATTTTACTTTCGTTCCGATTCTCCGATTATATCCGAGATTCTATTTTCAGGAAAGAAAATTGCAATTTAACTGAACTAGATTCATCGTTACTTTAACGCAAGGGGATAGGTATTGTTTCAAGAATTGAACCCTCAGCACCCCCAGGGTTTACCCGCATTCCTAAGTGGGTCGCATGTCTTCCACGACGTGTTCATTTTTGACAGAAACGACAGCATGCGATGCTGATGGGACGCTTGAGCATGGACTCGTATTAGCTATACACAGCTTTCCAGAACTGAATACCATGTCACAGTTTCACAAATTACTTTTTTATTTTAAAATTTGAATATCGAGGTGGGAGAACTCCGACGCATTGAGCTGGAGGACTCGAAGCGAAGTCCGCCGGCTTTCTGTCGCGTTGGAACTTTAGGAATCTCGCCTACTCAGACAATGTCGATCATTGACACACGAAAAACCGCGTTCGCTGGATGTCATTCATACCTCTGATTTCAAATAAGTTAAATAACGGTATTAGTCTAATGTCAAAGCGAGGGGATTCGGGATGAAGTGGTGTAAACTACCCACATTCTCTCAACTCAAAGAAACCGTGGATTATTATATGACACCCATATGTATTTTGTGCGCCTCAAGCATGGAAACAGTTTTACCTCGGAATATAAAATCCTCTTTCGTGGCATTTAAAAGTTTAAGAATCAGAGGAGTCTAGCGATTTTTCTGACGCATCAGTTACCAGCTGAATCTCTACCAATACTTACAATAAATATCAGAATCATAAATATTCTGTCTTCTAACTGAAAATGACGCTAAATGTTATTTTAATTTCTTTCCCAATCATAAAAAGTGGTAAACCAGTCTTCGTTAGTAGTTAAAAAGCACGCTTTAATTCTGCGGTAGCTTATGGCATGAGTATAATGCCTTATAATATTTTTTATTTTACTAAGAAGTTTTTATTTTACCATACAAAAATTAAATGGTCGCCGAAATCTTTTTAAGAAGGGATCATATAAGAATGAATATTTTTTTTATGCGCTAAACCACGACTCGCTTTGATTTTTGCAATACTGATGCTGTAATTCGCACTTGACTGGACCTGAGCCAATATGAGAAATAACTGATAATTTGGAAATTTAGATTTAAATGCAACACAGCCTTCCATAAGTGAGCCTTTTTCAGCATAATTTATTATAAAATATTGCAGGGCTCCGTTTAATCAACTGAATCTCCTTTTTGATGCAATTGCTGGATGGCTGATGATCAGAAGAACACCGGGCCCCAGACCTTGAAATTCATTTTTTTTAAATGACAATAAAAATGACAAAAATGAATTATTATATATTATAAATTATTTATACGGTCCTTTCTCGGGTGGAGTAAATTGGGGAAAGGAGCCCTTAAAGTGGGACTCAGATCTTCCATTGTGGAGACAGGAAAAATTTATTTTTCACCATTTGGTCAGAAGCAATCATCAATTTTTCGTGCGAAATTAAGACGCCATCGAATACCGTACTCATATTACGGAATATTATAAAAAATAAAATGATTCTTCAAAAATAAAATGGTATAAAAAATTAAATGGTCGCCGAAATCTTTTTAAGAAGGGATCATATAAGAATGAATATTTTTTTATGCGCTGAACCACGACTCGCTTTGATTTTTGCAATACTGATGCTGTAATTCGCACTTGACTGGACCTGAGCCAATATGAGAAATAACTGAAAATTTGGAAATTTCGATTTAAATGCAACACAGCCTTCCATAAGTGAGCCTTTTTCAGCATAATTTATTATAAAATATTTCAGGGCTCCGTTTAATCAACTGAATCTCCTTTTTGATGCAATTGCTGAATGGCTGATGATCAGAAGAACACCGGCCCCAGACCTTGAAATTCATTTTTTAATGACAATAAAAAATGACAAAAATGAATTATTATATATTATAAATTATTTATACGGTCCTTTCTCGGGTGGAGTAAATTGGGGAAAGGAGCCCTTAAAGTGGGACTCAGATCTTCCATTGTGGAGACAGGAAAAATGTGAAAGGGGGCATGACCCAACAAGTAATACTGGACGAAGTTGAAGGGACTCACGAAATATTCGCGCAAACGTTACTTGATTACGCACAATCCTCTTTTTCATGCAGGTTCATTTGTAATTTTTTTATGAATTACAAAATTCAATAGATGGTACAGGATTACGTTATTTACGAAACATGTAACAAGCATAATTGAATGTGTTGCAGTTCATTTGTTAGTTCAGCTACAATCCTCGAGGTTCTTTGCGGTTTTGTGAAGTGGTTTTCAGCATGCGCCATTTAAGCATTTTTACACTCATTTTACACTTGACGGTCATGAGTCGCTTAGTATGCGTTTCGCCGATCTTCGAGCCTTAGAATACTGATGGGCCCATAAACTTCAAGGAGATACGCTACTAAAACCTTTTACAGTATTGCTTTGCTCTTTTGCGGTCTTCATCACTTGGAACCGCAGTCTCAATATTCGCATGATGCCAAAATCTCGTCAAAGAGAATTTGGCAATGTCTTGCTGACGAGCTGGAAATGCGCGATTCCCCTCCTTAAACTTCCGTACATATAAGTTGATACAACAATAATCTGAAATAGTTTTTATCAGAAAATCCATGCTGTAAAATGAATTTATACATTGGACAGATTTTTTATATTTGCAGGCTTTATTTAAATCTGCACATTCCGCAATTTAAATTTCACAATGGTTCTGTAATATACACGAGATTGAAGCTTTATTGTTTGAATCAATTTTATTGTTCGCATCCTTTCAAGTCTTTTGAGCACTCCGATGGAGCACTTTTGAATTCAAATTTAAAACGCAATGGAGCAATAATTTCGAAATCTATGCAACCAGTGTAGACCACAACAGCTTCAATAATTTTTTATATTCGGCTTTTGGCTCTTCGCTCCGATCCCCGTGGACAAAAGCTGACCAGAAAGGAGGTAAGTTAAACCCTACTGACCTCAATTAAATTAACCTGGGTTAAGGTCAATCGACTCAGCTCCGTGAAGAGTTTTTTTTTGGCAGCAGTTCAATCGTTAAATTTTCACAAGATTTAATTCCCACATGCAGCAGACATATAGTGTGCTATACTGAAATTCGCCTTGTTTCACTGACCAGTTGGCTTCACGAGTTTTCGGCGCAAGAACGAATATAATAAAGGGTTTTTTTTAGTCATCTTTAGTTTTCGCACGGTGTAACAGCGATTTTATTGAGCCTACGTTGCTATACGCAAATGTTCACTCAACAGACCTGAAACCAGGCTTGATTAAGATTAATAATTTTCTCGAAAAGCTGTTGATAATTTTTGTGCACCGTGGAACACGAAATCCATCCAATGTTCATAAAAGACGCATGCGAGTCAGAAAAGATGTACTGAGAAAGCTACTCATTATTCTGAATAATTGTGGCAGATAATTATTGTTGCAGACACTTCAAACACAAAACCTTTGCGTCAAAAGTTGTGGGATATTATTTAAAAAACTGGCAACTTACCTCATGTCGATTTACTAACGAACCCATAACTACAACATATCTGAGAAACTATGGAGAAGAATGAAGCCCAAAGGAATTCATTTCACTCAGGAATTTCCTTTCCATCTTTGAAACGAAGAAGAGTAGCAATCTTTTCAATTGTAAGGGGCAATTTTACGAGATCGAGGTCAATTATTTCACCTTGCTTCCCCTAAATGAAGAAAAGACATTTAATAGGCCCAAACAAATATTTTAAAAGAACATCTTGAATGATGAGCCCTTCCACAAAATGAAAGCCCGATCAAATTCTTGAAAATTTAATGGTAATGGAAGATACCTTCGGTTTACTTGTAACAAAAGCAACTGACTAATCATAGTTATCTTTTTCTTAAACAGTTATTTGAATGTTTGTACCAATTACTAATCCTCCTCGAATTTCCGAACGATATGCAACCTATCCAAATCGTCATTTTTGCGATTCTTGCAGATCCCATTCCAGTTTTTGAAAAGAAATGATCCGACATTTTTTTTTTTCTCTGGTTCTGCGGAGATCGAAATGTAGTTGGACACGTCAAAAGAATATCACTGTAATTTCCATTGCCTTCAACTGTTCGGACGGAGAATTGGGAACAGCTTTCCGTTCGCTGAACATTCTTCCCGTCAGACATTAGAATAAACATGAAAACATAGACCCGACTGTCACGCACGGGCCTCAATGCTGATGATTTTAAAATAACGAACCGCCTCCAATTCGATGACACACAAAAAAAAAAAAAACCCCAGCACCCTCAAGACGGTCCATTGAAGAAGTGACGCAGGAAACCGGTCGTGAGGAGTTGCGGAATAAGGGGCCAGTCTTGGTTGGTTTCTGGCGTGCACGAATAGACACGGACGCCGTTTTCTCTTCTTGAATGATGAGCCCTTCCACAAAATGAAAGCCCGATCAAATTCTTGAAAATTTAATGGTAATGGAAGATACCTTCGGTTTACTTGTAACAAAAGCAACTGACTAATCATAGTTATCTTTTTCTTGAACAGTTATTTGAATGTTTGTACCAATTACTAATCCTCCTCGAATTTCTGAACGATATGCAACCTATCCAAATCGTCATTTTTGCGATTCTTCCAGATCCCATTCCAGTTTTTGAAAAGAAATGATCCGACATTTGTTTTTTTTTCTCTGGTTCTGTGGAGATCGAAATCTAGTTGGACACGTCAAAAGAATATCACTGTAATTTCCATTGCCTTCAACTGCTCGGACGGAGAATTGGGAACAGCTTTCCGTCCGCTGAACATTCTTCCCGTCAGACATTAGAATAAACATGAAAACATAGACCCGACTGTCACGCACGGGCCTCAATGCTGATGATTTTAAAATAACGAACCGCCTCCAATTCGATGACACAAAAAAACCCCCAGCACCCTCAAGACGGTCCATTGAAGAAGTGACGCAGGAAACCGGTCGTGAGGAGTTGCGGAATAAGGGGCCAGTCTTGGTTGGTTTCTGGCGTGCACGAATAGACACGGACGCAGTTTTCTCTCCCCAGCACCCTCAAGACGGTCCATTGAAGAAGTGACGCAGGAAACCGGTCGTGAGGAGTTGCGGAATAAGGGGCCAGTCTTGGTTGGTTTCTGGCGTGCACGAATAGACACGGACGCCGTTTTCTCTCTCGTTATGATTACGGAATGACGTCGACGATACTGAAAGTTACGCCGTGTTGTTCCATTAGCCTCCAGCCAGGAGCTGCTCGTCCTACGAATCCTTCCTGGGAAACCCGACCACCGCATGTGTGCTTGTGCGAGGGTTGGCTCATAAGTTTTGAGACTTTTTGAAATGGATCCAATTGATTTTTCAAAAGTTCAAAATTTTTAAAATTCTTTCAGCCTCATAATTTGGCAATACTTTAGTGCTGTTCAAAATGCTCTCCGCCGATTGAATGCGTTTATTTCAGGCGATAAATCCAAAGATCAGAACAGTTGCCGAAGTTCACTAAGCACCCTGTGACTTTTGGCTGTTTCCGACATTGAAGAACCCCCTGAAAGGGATTGCTTGATTACATGACAACTTGCACAGCAACAGCTCACACAACGACAACTCACAATTAATTTAGGACAAAAGATAAGCTAGACACAAGAAAGGTGTACATTTTTGCCAGAACCTAAATTGAAAAAAAGAAAAATTAGTGAAAAAAACGGTGTGAGTTGTTGCATAGTGGGTTTTGTTGCTGGTGCTGTGTGAGTTGTAGACCTGTGAAAGTTGTCCCATTATCAATTGCTGTTGAGGACAAGGGACAGCCTCATTCCTGTCGTCAGAGAGCATCCTATTCAACGAAATGAACTCGATTTTAGGCTCCGTTATTTTGATTGTTGGATTTATTGCATGAAAAATTCATTGAATTACAATTTCAAAAAATATCCAATTGAAGCAAATTTAAATTAAAAATTTTTTAATTGTTGTAACTCTGTTGGATCTGTTTTGAAAAGTGTCAAAACTTATGATCCAGCCCTTGTACTATTGACCGCGGGCGTGATGAACGACTGGGGTCGTGTATGCTCTTCACTGGGGGACACGCCGTGGTTTGCGAGGTGGTCATTTAAAAAGTGCAGCGTGCTGCGTCGAAAACGAGTTCGAGGCGAGCACAAATTTATATCCTGCATGCTGGGAAAAGCTAAGAGCCATTTCTGGACCGTTTAAATTTTTTGCAGGGTCCCCGAGTTCAACGCGAATGGCAGTTGGGCGAAAAACACATTTTTTTTGAAAATAAATGCTTGGCCATGCCTGTACCTGAGGTGTGAAGAGATCTATCAAACTTTATTTGCATCAAACTTTCTCTTGACATTTTTTGTTGTTGTAATATCTAGGGGAACTGAGTGCTGTAACGTAATACTTCCTTCTCATAGTCTTTTAGCACTTGAAATATGCGACACGCATGGATTTCACGTTGCCATTATACCAAGGATGGATGTACTCATAAAATTGAAGATGTTGTCTGTGAAGAGGGATGCCAGAAAATACTGTAACTGTCGTATAAGCAGCTGCAGTCATTTAAAAAGCTTAACAACCCACCATTGACTAAAGAAGGGAATGAATGTCCATGTTAACGTTTCTGCTATGTTGCGGTTCTCCCTCGTCGACGTATAGGAAAATCAATCGCAAGAGTTCTGCGACTGAGGAGAAAAAACAAGAATAAATCAATCTTGTTTTCAATGTTACGCGTTGGATGTCGATGATGAAATGAAATGAATCTCGCTTAGATTATCTCTACCTTGGGACTTAGATTGATTATTCAATTGAAATACTTTAAACTCGCGTAGATGTACGAGGAGTAAATGATAAGAGCATCCGTAAGCCAGTTCTATGTTTTATGCAGTGAACGTTCATTAATCCAGGCACCTAAAGATAGAACGTAAACTTCCCTTAAAATGAACTCTATGCATAAACAATTATCGACGTAATTAATAATTGGTATTTCGGATGACGAAGCTATTCGTTTTTGGTCCTTACGATGCTGTGGTACGTGCACTGAAATCCCGAGAATCGCCTGCTATTTACCGTATTCACACAAGAACCACGCACACCTTTTTTCCTGAAATTGAAGTAAAAAGAAATAATAGGGCGCCCCATCAGGTACTCCGGAATACATTTTGGAGGGTAAATCAGGGAAACTAGTGCAAATCACGTGTGAATCTTCGTATTGAAAAAAGTTGAGAGGAAAAGAATGGCACCAAGTTTCCTTTTCCACGAGAAATAATGGTCGAAGAACTAATAAATTCCATTGGAAACTTTATTGGAAGGAAAAAATAAATTGATATAACTGAGGAAGCCGGGAAATGCAAGTATGGTTCAACTGCTCCTATATAGACAATAATAAACAGGAGATATGCACTATCAACGCAGAAGAAAAATGGATCCAAGGAGAAAGACTCAAGATTTCACAATTTTGATTTTCTGCAGAAAAATATGTGGGTGCAGGTATTGTATTACGCGGGGATATGCTGTTAGACAAATTCTTCATCTAAAAAATAGGGGTGCGAATCCTACTCTAGGGCATATGATAGACAATAAACAGCCCTCATTGCTACTTTCAATTGTTCAATCGACTGTATCTGCCGATGGCGAGAATGCAGCTTTCGTTGCAATTTCTTCGTTTTCCAAAGTGAAAGTAAACATAAATTGCACCCCACGCTAATCGTTCTGAGACAAAGTACTGTACCTCGACTGAAACGAGAATGACTACAGCCTCATTTCGAAGAGCAAGTCCTGATTGAAGTTTTGAGTACCTGGGAAAGACAAAAGTCATGCCACGAAACGAAAGCGAAAAAGCGTAGGTCCGATAATCGTGACTATTTCTGGCTATACGAAGGTGCACCCAGCAGCAGTCGGGCCACTGCAACGCGAGAAACCCCGGCGGCGGGCATTTTTACTTTCGGAGAGAATGCGTTTTTGCGGGCTCCGTGACTGGCCGAATCCATTTGGTCGTGAGAATGGTTCGGGGGAACGGAAAGCGAGAGGGACCTTGTTTCCCGCCGATCCGGGGCACTTCATCGTTCTCGGGGTTCGCCTGATTAATCCCAAGACAGATTGACATCAGGTCATTCTCTTGGCGGAGGCTGGGCGGCCTGTCTACAATTTTCAGTCATCATCCCCCCCCCCCGACAATCACTGTTCATATCACAATTATTCACGAAAACATGGACTAGACCCGCGCCTCATTTCATACGACAACGAGGCCTACAATCCATCAATTAGAACGTATACTTTTAAGTTGAACGTTTCTGGAGGGGTGACGAATTTTTAGTGAGAAAACTACGGATTTGTTGCTTTAAAAAAAAAACAAGCAAGCTGAATGATCCGAAGAAAGATAAATTTGAAAATGCGGGTGTATGATGAGGTTGCCTTTAAAGTGAAAGCCTCATTTTTGCCTGGGGGCTTATTTTTGCGCAGTTCCTTATAGTTCTCAGCAGAGCCCAATAGTTATATGCGGTAATAATTAGAAATAACCCGTATCAGAAAACGTAAATTTTCGGGGCGATTTTAGGAATTTTCCTAATTTGTGTGCCTCTATAGGTTTGTGTGGTTGTGCCTTCCTTTTTTTCATTTTTACAGCACATGTTTAGCGAAGGAAAATTTCGAAGAAAATTGCTGGGGTTTTGGCAATTACGTTACTGCGGTTTATTTTTAGAGGAAATGCAGTGTTGAAACTTGATCTTTCACATCGGAAAGATGACGTACTCCGAACTTGTCAAGAACATGAGATCATGAGGGTTTTTTGTGCAAGGTTCCGCGCAATAAGCGAGAAATCTGCGTGGCATGCAAGGCTTGCTTCACACTGGACAATATTATGCACATACTCGTATTTTTGTAAAGTAAAAGCATGCTCAGAAATGCATGCAGATTGCTGAAAGAACACACGGAGTATCTTGACTGCGGTTCTAAATTGAATGCGATAATTACAAACATTTCACGGATCTTAACCAAAAAAAGAAAAGTTGAGGAAGCCAAAGAATTCGTCCGAAAAAAAAAATAAAGCCATATGGGACCCAGTTGTTCTCAGTTGGTGCATGTGAGTTTTTTAGTGACATGCTGAGTCAAAATGAGTGAATATCAGTCGACCTCTATCGTGGTTTTATGCTGCTCAAAAAATTGGAGCGTTTGTTGCATACAAATTAGCCGTTATTCTACAAATTCGTGAGAATATTTTAAGCTCCGTCGTGACGACGAAATTTTCCAAAACTGCTTCCTCCGTAAATTTTTACAATCACTTTCCCGAGATTTGATGCACTGCAAACAAATTATCATCGTTTTCTGGCCGGCGTTCGTGAATTCGTCTGCATTTTCTCAATTCCAGAAGGCACCTGGCAGTGCACACAAAGCTTCGTCACGATCAGCCCGTAGGCGACAGCAAGAGGAAAATGAAAGTCCTCGAATCGCTTCACTTAAAAGCATTCTCGTGCGCAATATTGTCTATATAGCTCGTTAAATACGCTAATGGCCGCTCGCGAAGCTCATTTACTAATTGTGCATTTTGTGTGAAGATTTGTCATGTGTCTCGGTGTGCGGTCAAATGCACCAGGACTTCATTATACTTCGTCCATTTCAGACCGATCAGCTTTCAAGCATATTCTTCAGGGAATTTGAAAACTGAGCGATAGACTTATTTTGGATATTGATTCATACGAATTATCTTTGTCTTTCTATATCAGGTTTCGGCGCGTTCGTCGGGAATTCCAATAGCCACGATTTTAAACATTTTTCACTGAAAAATCAACAGGTGACAGATTTAACTACTTTACTGTACTATGGTTTCCGAAACGGACAAAAAAGTCATCGAAACGCTTCTGCCTCAACCTACCTTTATTACGTAATACGTGGATTCATCGAAACATAATTCGTAGTTAAGCTTATACGGTATACAGTTACAGCGAACGCTGAACCCGTTTTGTTTTCTTAGAAGAGTTATGAATACTAAGAAGTAGCGTATTGACGCCATTAAGATAATATTTCGGTTCTGCGCGTGGGCATATGAACAAGAAGCTGAAGACTTAAATCTGCTTATATTTGAGGCGCAAAAAAAATTATCGAGCCTAAAACACGTTCCAGTGATGAGAAAAACTCGATACAGTAATTAATGTATTCTTAAACGATTTGATTCGTACCTGAATTTCACTGTTCCCAGCGTGTTGAGCAAGTTTCATTGCTACCTAATCGATTTTCGTGGGTTTGAATTATTTTTAGCCGCTTTTTTGTCTCGAGGATACAAGCAATCTCTTGAGGTCAATCAAGTACGAACATTTCCCAAGATTGTCGAGAAGGTTCATGCAAACAAAGAAGCACTTGTGGTTCCCAAGTTCATTTACACCTCAAAAGTGCATTGGCATTGCTTAGCCGCTCATTCAAGCAGTCGGACGGCTGAAATGCAGCTGCGGTAAACCCGAGTCCGTAGCAGATGACTCGTATCACGGTATCCCTATTTTCTGCTCTGTTGCGAGTCAGTGCACCGACGTGAAGGATAATCGCCGAACGGCATACTTGGTTGGAATTAATTGTCCGGATAATGCATGAAAGGCGATGGAAAATTGGCTCGGGGAACCGATTGACCTCCTTCAAATTTCTGAGAGCCTTATTGCAAATTTAATCTCGCACTCGCCGAGCATTCTGACTTAATAATGGCGACGTAATTATCAGGTGCAAATGAGCTGCAGATCATATTAAATCTTTATTATGATAGGCGGCTCACCCGCTTAACATTTTTTTACCTCAAAGAATCATCTGTATATTCGAAAAATACTGTACTTCACTTGAAATAATTCAGAATCATTGGAATTCTCAACATGATTTTTTTTCGCGCTAAATCATCGATCAACCTGTGAAGGCAATTAACCACATATCCATGTATACTTGGAAATAATTAATTTTGCCCCAAATATTGTTGCTTTTTTAATTGCTGTAAATCAAATTTGATATTATTTTTGGCACAAAATTGCTGTACCAAAATGAATTGATTTCTTGATAAATATTTCGTGCCGAAGCGATAGGCACGTATTTGTACATGAGAACATGACCGAATGTAAAATGTGTTCGTTCATTTTACGGGGGATAAAATCCGGAAAAACGAGAGCTTCAAATCTGTTGAATTTTTTATCCTTTCGCGGATGTAAAAAAAAAAACCTATTTACTGTAAAATCAATTTCACAGCGTCGAAGAAGCTAGTGCCGTTATATCGAATTATTTTCCTTCTCTGGCGTTGGTAAAAATAATTACACACGTGAAGACGGAAACACGAAGGAAGAGCAACAAGCGTAGGATAATAACGCACTCAGGCGACCGAAAAGGTAGAAGACCGCTGGGTGGGATACCTGCTCATAATGTGGGAAGGCGCGGATAAAATACGTGGGTATTTCAAAAAGTTTTTCAATCATTTTTGATTTTCCGCAGTGGATGGTCAAGCAACGAATGAATCGGCAGATGCCAGACACTTACTTTGGAATTTCCTGGACAAAAACGGTTACAATCGCTGTCTTCTCACCGAACACGTCGTTATGAGTCAAGTTCATTCCATATTCGGCGAATGCCAATTTTAGTCTCTTGGCTTCTATATGCAGTATACGTGTTTGACACAAATATGATGGCGATTCAACTAGCTAAAGTAACAGCAGAAATACATCTTATAAACTCAGCACTCAGATCATGGGGTTCTTTAATATGTCCGGGCTTTGATGAACATTTTTTTCCTATGCCCTGATTCAGTGATCTTTGGTGGTAATTTTATTTCTAACAATAACGTGATGCAATATTGGATCAGGAAGGCGCTTCTTACAGCGATTTCCGTCGTATCTACCTTATCCTTCAGACGGATGGAAATCACCTTATCTCGATTACATTTTACGTTTTATTTCCCCAAATATCGAGAAAGTTCATCCTGAATTCCCCTCAACGAAGAAAACCCTATCGAGATCAATGCAACTCATAGGTAATATTGCCGCAATGAAGAAATAGGAGCAGCAGAATCGTTTCCTATACAACCCTTCACATAATTGTATTTTCGTTTACTCTATCTCACGTAAATTTTCTATGTAATTCACCGGTCATGATCTCATGAATGAAAGGTAATTGAAGCGCGTTATTAAAAAAAAGCGGAAGCCCAAGAACCTCTGGATCAATGTTGAAAATTTAGCTTTTTGCAAACTTCGCTATAATACGGAGCCTTAGAGAAAAAGCCGCATAATGTGGCAGATTCACCTGAATAAACTGTTAAACGATGCCATAAAGTTTCGAAATTTTGAAAAATAGATGAAAGTGGAGACGGTGAAAGAGGGGTTTTGACGATACACATTTGCTGAGATTATTCAAAACCATGACGTGAACTACCTGCGCTTTTGTTTACTTCAAATGATAAAATATTAAAGGTGAATTTCTTATTGAAACATGGACTTACTATATAAGTGGAGCAACGTTTCACTTCGCAATCTTTCGCTGAGATCATTCTCCAGATACAGTACATATTTTTTTGCCGAGCCATCGGAATTGTTTATTTATCCAGCTAGTGCGTTGGCACGTGATGGAAGTGGCAACTGGCTCATTCCTCAGACGAGCCAAGGCGTTTTATGATTTTACTATCCAAGGTGCAATCTGTTCCGGCCATGCTGGTTCCCAGCTAGTGGGCCAAGCCGAGAACTTTTGAAGCCGACGCTTCTAAGGCGGTCGCCGATGAGCCGGAAACTCAAGTATGGTTTGGGTATGGCATGGTATGATATGGCATGGCATGGTATTGTATGAGGCGTCTGGTCGTGCGTGCGACCCGGACCCGGCCCTCGCCCGACGCGGCTGTGATTTTCGCGAGGCCTTTGCTCAGTTACCCGTGCGCCGTATCCCGCGATCGATCCCTGCTCCTGATCCTTTTTTCCGAGGTGCTCGCGTGGAACCGGTCAGACAGTGCCAAGAAGAATTTTTTTGCGGATTCTGCGGGAGTAGTACGTGTGTTAGTGTGAATTCTAATTTCGTGTGTCAAAACATCAAGCTTGAAAAAAAAGAACGAAGAAAAGAGTTGACCAATCGATAACCGAATCCTAAACTTAGCTCATTTCTGCTCGTAATCAAACACAGGTATCGTTTTGTTGGCGAAATCGAATTTCCTTCAATGAATGGTTCTTTGTTTGAGCTGCGTTTCCTGTGCAAAGTTATTTTGGAAATTGTAACCAACTAGAGTAATAGATATTTGTGTTCTACCAGAACCACTATCCACTAATACCACCGCTTTCTTAAATCTTTGAACGCTTTGAGGAGTGGATGAATATTAGTGGATAGTGGTTCTGGAACCAAGTTTTAAGTACAGTAATAAGTAACCAAGTTTAAGAATGAATAACCGTGGAGTAGCAGAAAATGTTCAAATCAGCTTTAGATATAATTTCAATTTCTTCAGAAAAACCAACCGCTAACGCTGGGATTTTCTTGTTTCACGCGTTGCAAACATATCAGTCTCGACGAAATAGAAGGAACTCAGTAACGTGTTATGGACGCATAGTACCTTAAAACTTGATAAAAATTCTCGGAAAGCTTGAAGGGTTCCTCTGGCGCAGTGAAATGAACGGTACCATGCTGAGTGCACTAAAATACAGTACTGTACTGCAATACATACTATAATCGCTAAGTTCTAAAATCAAGCGTGAATACTTATTTAAGCTAGAACGTTTCGTACTCCTTCGTAATTTCGCGGGAATCATTGAAAAGATGTGAGCCCATGGAGAGGTGCAGTTCATCAGTTACGAGTGACTTGAATGGAGAAATGATTTGGAGTTATGGACAAAACCACGTGTCACTCTGGAAACTAACCAATGATGGGCTGAATGCTTTTGGCTTCAAAAAATGTCGGTTTTCCGCGCATATCTATCGGTCATTCCTGCGTTCTAGTAGATCCGATTTAGGTTTTTCTGAGTTGATTTACTCCAGCATTTAATCTATTAAGGTCAGGCTGCATCTGTTCGGTTTGCTTCTTTTCTACCAGTAAAAGTTCTGCGTTCCAGCGTATCAATTACCGCTGATCCGACAAGCATTTCTTCTGAGCTTCACCGTGACCATTTTAAATCTTGTTGGGAAGAGCAAGAATTCTGTCTTGGTCTCATGGAATCTACATCGTCAGTTTTCTGGAAATAATAGTAAATGAGATAATCTGGACACTTTCACGGAAAAGATTTCTGGCTGTCAAATGAACATGATATCCGTTGGATATCCGATCTTCCTTTTTCAGCCAGATTTATACCAAGTGAGCGTTTGTCTTATTTCTGCGATCTATAAATCCAATCAATTAATAATGGAGGGCTTTAAAATTTTTGTTTACGCTTGCTTTACTCTGTCTTTCAAGATTGTATCGCCCATTCTTCATGCTTGGAGATTCGAGAAGTTGAAGACTTCTGGGTTACCTCTGCTGAGATTATGTGAGGAAAGCTTGAATGGGACAATTTTGATGCACAGTATATTCCTGTTTTGTCCGTGGGTCATACTGATTGAACGGCGAACGAATCTGATTTTTCCATGAAGATTAGATTTTTGCATACAGACTTGAGAACATTGCCCTGATGTCCTCTGAACTGCGTTCTAAAAATTCGAAAATGCGGAGAAGTAACAGCTGCAGATTTACAGAAATTTCATCCTGATTTCTATCAGAACTCGAAACTAATTATCTGCAGAATTAGATAATTAGTTTAAATTATGTTTCGGCGTTGAATGATCAGACTTCAGTTATCATCGCAGAGGTAAGTATAGATTCTTTTTTCTTCGGAGAATTGAGAGTGATTTATCATGGGGACCTTCAATGGATTTTGAAGAATTTATAAAAAAAATTAAATGGATTCAATGTGTTGTCTCAAATTATCCATAAAGTCCCAGCAGCATCATTTCATCCAAGTGTAACTGGCGAAAAATGCAATGGATGAGGCGGGATTAGTAATGACTAATACCGAACTCGGTATGCAACATTGATTATTGCTGATGAAAAGCTGTCATACAAATTTTAGGAACGAAATTTCTGCGCAAATCGGTTGAACCAGCCCTCGGAGAAGGACCAGAAAAGTGTTCGTGTAGGAAGATGAACCGCGGTTGATCAACCTTTTAGGAATGCCTCCGGAGATGAAGAACGTGCCTGAAAATGCCTCCAGAATGTAGGTCATAAAAGTTCATGGATGTGGAATTTCTCGTGTGGGAGTACCCTTAAAATCTGGACCCTCTCGGAACGCAACCGGGGAGATGCGGAAACGTTTCTCTCGCCGAGTTTATTTCTTCTCATTTCACCCGAAAATAATACCATGTGCCGGGAAATATTCGTGGGATGAATAGAATCACGAAGAAAAACGCAGCAGAGAAATGCTCGACGGTCAGTGGGCCGATCGACGCGTAGGAATGGCAAAAATGAGACGGAAGAATTCCACTTAACCGTGTTTGGAATGATGCTTTTTATTCGTGTTCCCCGTGACAAAACGCTGACGTAAAACAGATCCCCGGGACAAAGTACGCCTCATTCGATTACGAGCAAGTGTTGATACAGGCGTCTCAAGAAGACAGGAAGCGATTCAACAAAGCCAAGGTTGACATTATGTACAGAATAACAATGAAAATCACAATAGTTCATCCATGGATCCAGTAGTCGACTTTTTTCGTGATTTCTCTATTCTCATAGTACTATTCAATTATTTCTTTTTTCCTGTAGTGGCTATGGATACACTAAGCCCTCAGAGTTCTCCTGAGCATTTGCGCAGAAGCTCTGCGACAAACGACATATTTGGAAGCAGATTCAATAAGTACTATCCTTCAAAATTGCTAAATATTAAACATTTAACTTGTGCTCGAGTTGAATTTTGATTAAAAATATATGTGGAATGAAGACATATCTGAAATCACATACAGCAATGCAATAAACTCATTCTACCGTTGGATCTCATCAGCTTGAATTTCCTCAAGCCAAAAACCTCCCAATGTTATTTGTTCGTTTGTTCCTGTCTGAATTCTCGTATAAGAACAATGTACTGTATTACAGTACGGATCTCCATAAATGAAAGACTTGCCCCACAAATTTCTATGAATTTATTTTTCTGGAGACTTTTGGGCTTTTTTTTGGGGGGGGGGGGGGGGGGGCCGAGGGGATATTTTTGGTTTTTTTTTGGGGGGGGGGGGGGGGGCTAGGGAAGAGATAAGCAATAAAAATGTACCTTGCCTCCAAGTTTGGATGCACGTCAACTCATTTATAAAGCAGTTCAATGCTAAGAAGATCGTCGATTTCAACCCTCTGATACTGTATTTATTTATATCCCCCCCCCCCCCCAGCAAAAATGAGTTTCCATGACTTAAAAAGTCCCCGAGATTGATTTTTTTTTCTAGTTCAACGTAATTTGACTTAAGTAGGGTTGACTGTACACAAATAAACGATGAACATGCCTTTCATTTCTGCCTCTCAATGAGTAATTTTTCTTGGGGAGACGCCTTTGATTGGATTCCCAGTTCATCGAAGCGCGATTAATATGGACCTACTTGAACACGTAACCAATTTGTGTTGCATTCCGAAAGTCTTCGTGGCGAGCGAATTGGATTGAAAAGTGAGAGCATGATTGTGACGGGACTTGGGAACGGGCGTGTAACGATTAACGAACCGGGGCCCGGCGTAACTGCATCCAATGCATCATGCGGTTTGATGCCCGGGTGATGAATGACGCCATTCTATCGAAAGTTCTGGCAGCGGGTTCCGGCACAAGTCGAGGACCTTTCCGTCTGTCTGGTTATTCGGACGTGTCGAATTGTTTACCTTTGAAATAAAACTGAAAGCAGTTAGCCAGCCATCTGAGCTTCAGGGACGCACGCAGTAAACCGCAGTCAATGTGAAAATTCTGATGGGAATTCCAGATTTTAATTCACCTTATAGCTGGGGATTTCTGTTTAATCTGAAACAAATCGGGAAGTAACGTTTCAGGACTTCGAATTGCGAAAATCGCCATGAATTAGAAACAAAACGACAGTAGCACTAAGCGGAACGAAGTAAAATAATCACTCGCAACGGAGAGACAAGTAATATGGCCATTTTATGTTTTTTCACACCTTGTCTGCATTTCAAAACCTAAATGCTCCTCATAGGCAACAACATGTAATTAAAACAAAGAGTCTTTCTGCGTACCAGTGACACGATATTCTGTCGGGTTTCACGTTGCAACGTTTAAACATGCTGACAGTGAACCTGTTCTGTGTGCGTAACTTATGAAGTCACGTAAAACTTAAAAACACACACACAAACATTACTGTGAGTCAGAATACGCGTATCCACGTGGACCACCCAAAGTTCTAAGAAAGTACAGTCATAGAGTAAAGTTGACTACATTTTTGACATCTTCTTTCGAACTGTGATTTTTTATTTATTCATTTTTCATTTCAGAACCAGAACGGGGGGAAACGAATTGCGCGAAAGTTTATGATCTTCATCTTTTAGGCTTTTTTAGTCCATCACTGTGTGCAATCAACTGAGGCATTCATTGCCCATTTTTCCTCACTGACTTGCGAATGGAAGCGCGGTACAGTATTGTATACAATAGAAGACAGTATGAAATGCCTCGAGCAGGTTTTTTTCATGATTTTTAAGTGGAATGAATTAATTTACGAGCGTCATGGGAAACCTTTGGCTAGCTTCATAAATATTGTTGGTGCGAAAGGAGACGCGAAGAGTTGTACTGGAACCCAGTTCAGAGGCTGGCAGCTGGACGATGAACCTCGTCGGTGGCCCGACTTTTCCAGCCAGTCTGACGACGTAATCTCGTTACGAGGAATCCCATTGTGAGGCCCCTCGAGGAGATGAAAGTTTTCAATCCGAGCCTATTGAGCTCTACATATTGGGAGAAAAATACTGGGCGGTTATCTCTCGGATTCCGGGCAGTATAACCTCGCGGTTGGCTTGTTGCTCCGGGATCTGGGTCAGCAGTTAATAGCCCGCTTCCTTTCTACGTGTTCTCTCGCCGAGGTGATGGGAACATGGATCGGAGGAATAAAAGTTCACCGAACCTCGGGACGGGTTGCGCTGGCTGAACTTCGGGTCATAGCTGGGTTCAAATCGCTTGTCGCGGTCATTCCCGCTCCGTTCGAACACCGTCCGCGTCGTTCGGATCTTGAGCGATGAACCTTGGTAATCCGATCGCATTCCTTTCACTATTTAATGATCCGTCGGCCGCAAGTTGATTCGAGGAATTTTTTGGGACCGTAATTTGTAAGAAGCGCTAGGTGAATCAATTGGGCATTAAATTTCCTATCATAAGTATGATGGATGGAATGACAATTCGAAACAGAAAAAATACAGGGTGCAAGCCAGAGGAGCAAGTACTGTACAGCAATAGACACCCAATATGCAGACAATTCATATGGTCACTTTCACTCTAAGAAAAATCTGCCCGGATATTTGGATGCTGTCTCAAGATATGGACACATATTTATAAAATTTCCAGAGCAATGAAAAAAGTATATCAAGTTCAACTTGTTGATATTTCCTGGAGAAGTTGAGCTGCTACGATGAACATGAAGTCAAAATAAATATAAATATGTATGTTTTCCAATTTATATTCCATAGCAGGCTAATTTTGTACTTCTCTTTTGAGTAATTTTTCTATCAATTGTGTACACCGCATCAATATTTTTGCCTTTTGGCCTTTTGGATTCGGTTTCATGCCAAAAATGCAGATCTCTGAGGTTTTCTGCAGTGCATTTTTTTTTTCAAATAAAGAATAAATGGTCATTGAAATTTTGAGGATTCCTTGCCAATCATTGAATTTTATACTTTTCCCCATGGATGCCGAAGGGAAACGGTGATCCGACATGCGGACATTCGGGCATATGAACACAGTTTGATTAGAAACTATGTCTGCACCTCAGGGCCCCGATACAAGAGATTGAGCCACAAAGTGTAAGCACGGGATAAATTAAGTTGGGGCGCTGGGGAGGGCGAGGGGGTGGGCTGGGTACAATACTTGATCTGTCTTGTACTTTTTATCCTGCGCATTTGTTCTTTCATGCACTTACTCTTCTTTTCACTTTATGGACTTGATCCGTCGATGCTCGCTTTTATGTGAATTAACCAAAAGGCTGACATGACTTTCAAGATGCATCACCCGAGCATGTTACTTAAAATTTTGAGGTTAACGACCAGTGGAGGTCCCATTGCTTCTTTTTTTGTTCAGTCAACTTTACTGAACAGAAAATGAAGTGTGAAAAAGAAAGTTCAGCTTGGTCCTAATACTGCATCGCATTCAGAAGTCTGATTTTGTTGTTTGTTTCCCTGGGACTTTTCTGCAGGTGACCACTTTCGAAAATATAACCGGTTTTATTCTCCTAGGTGCACGTACGTTAACTCTACTTAATGATGGAGTCAACAACCTTTTTTTCATAAAATCTTTAATCAGCTTCTTGGAAGTGAACGGAAGAGCATCCGTGAATGTGAATTTTTCTAGATCCTGCTCAGCTGCAAACGTGCAACTGCATTTTAGAAAAATTTATGTCGCATTCTGATGCATTCAAGTTTCATTAAAAGCTTTGAAAATACTGTTCCGCTAGTAGGTTAATAGTGATTAAGAGTTACTTTTTACTTGGTTTGAAAATCAGTTTTACGTGCTTGACGCAGATTCGGAAGAATATTTTATGCGAACCACTCATAATTATGCGAATAATGATGCAACCTTTTGATTTCCCGATTTGCATTCGTTTTAGTATCGCACAGCAAGTTCACCAGCTGACAACTGATCGACATCCATCGTTGGAAGTTCAGTACTGCTGGTTGTTTTCATGTTCACCGAATGATTTGCTTGACAGGAAGTACGAGCAATTTAGAATATCTTCTACTTTTCATGATGGGACTACAATACCGGATTAGACTTTGTGCAAAACTTGACGTCAAGGTCGAAGGACATAAACATAAAGACTATACTCTACAAGTACTTGTACTTCAAAGCATTGAGAAGGACATCCACAAGCTTTTCACTACGAATTTCCTACTCCTGTATATTCAATTGACGAGGGTTTGTTTTATTTTGTTATGTTTTATTTTGTTTGGTTCAGGATCCCAGACTATACGTGTTTTCTCACAGGTTCTTTGAAATTTTTCAAAAAATCTTTCTTGTTTATCGGAAATTAAAACAATACCGGAACCAATATCATGTCATGAAATGTAAGTTTAGGTCATTGTTAGCTTATAATCATGCGAAACTTCGTTTTAGAAATAGATAGTGTTTTTCAATAACTGGACTCTCCTGCAATGAGGAAATATTCTTAGAAAGTCAGCGGAGACGCAATCCCGAAAAGCTTTCATTTCTAAAGTTTTTTTCCATCGTGTGCATATTTTTCTCATAATTCTGATGAATTCGATGGATTGTGCTTCTGTGTTTTCTCTCCCCGCATTTTCTATACAATTTCTTCTATAATCTGATTGATTTGTATGATGGTATTTGAGTAATCTACTCCGTTTCCGTTTTACAACGGCCCAGTTCCAGAAATTGCATTTCTAAGGGAGTGCTCAGAACATTGAATCACAAAATAGGAGTCGTCTTCTGCAGCTCACGACATCAATTGGATTGTTATCTCATGGAACTGCTACTGAGCTTCATACAACAGTGGTTTACATCGACGCTGAGAATTTTTCCGGCATTCCGTGGCCCAAAAATAACAATACCGACAAGCCATTGATTACAACGGAACAACAAAAGCAATTTTCTTGTACATCTCCTGGTACAACCGTATATTTTTATGGCGACGAATCCATCTTGCAATGATTCTAATGAGGATTCATTATGAGAGAGAGAAATGCAGACTCGGAACGACAGACAAGCCTTAAGCTTTCAAAGAAAGGAATTTTTAATCCAGTACCTTGTTTGATTTAGTACCACAATTCCTCGTATGAGACGAACGCCGTCATTTTCTAGTTGAAAATTTGGATAAACGCGTATCCCTACGTATGATGCGCCCCACAGTATTCTGGGACAGCAAACCTTAATGGTCGGAAAATTGAATCACGCTGGTAAAAATTGAAAATTCTGCTGAGATGTAAGTTGAATTCATTTGCTTTGAGTCGGTTCTTGTAACATGCATCTATCTGCCGTAGCATAGCTTCTCTTGACAAATGAAAAAAAATTATCCATGAAAAACTTTACTGATAAGCATATGAAACATGAGCGAATCCAAAAAAATAAATTTAACTTGCATTGGAGTGTAAATGCAGATGTTCACTAGCTGCATTTGCTAGAATACGTTTCTTTAAAAGGTGGAAAATTTATCTAAATATGCCGCAGCGGAAATTGTCTCTTACGGGTCTAGATTTTTGAGGAAAATCGATGCACGTCGCACTCCAATAAGTACGGGTAATCATTTCAGCCTCGCCTCGTAATTAATCAGATCAACCATAGTTTGCGAATATGTGGTGCAGTCTAAGTTCAACCACCTATATATTTTTTGACTTTCATCTTCAACGAATGCAAATTGTCGCTTTGCCAACTTGGACGAGACTTTCGTGGTCGTACCTCATTCATTCTCAACAAATCATAATTTTTACCCAACTTTAGAAAGGATTTTTAAATACACGATTTGCAGACCATGCCGCAAGTGTCCCGAAAGGAAGGCCTGATTAAGTCCGTGAAACTTCAATGTTAGAATACCAAGCGCCGAATCAAATTTCCCTTTCTCCTAATCTCATCAGTCACTCGCATTTCTTTTCAACTGATCGCCCATGAAGATTACAAAGAACAATGCCTGCCACGACCAGAACAATCAACTCGAATTGTGATCCAAACTCGTTACTGTTCGTGTAATTTTCATCTAAATATAAATCCTAACTATGGTCCGTGTTTTTGAAAACGAGGCCAAAAAAATATCTGACTCGTCTCAGACAAAACTGCTGAAATAACCCCCCGCCATTTTAATAGTTTTTTTTATACGAATCGACAGAGATAGCCTGAGCTTCCGACGCATTTTCCTCTCGGGAATCTTGGCGGATAAATCCCTCGAGTCAGAACCATGTCCGTGATCTCACATAAATCTGCCGGAAGTGTAATTAGCGAGTCACTAGCCCGAAGGTAGCAGCACCCGTAGGTCTCCCTTCTTTTCCGTTTGTCGAACCGCTTTTTTCTTTCGATTCGGGATCGTTGCCCAGCGCCGCTGACGTGAAGTAGCGATCACGCGCGTACCCGAAAGTAAAAGTCGCAGGCGTTCAGGCCCCGTGGTGAACTTTTTCCCTCATGGGTTCACGTTCTATTCCGGCCCGAGGCTTGTTTACGACGCCGGAAACAGATGCCTCATTTTCTCTTTCCTTACGATTTCCAAGGGTTTTCGGATGGACTGGAATTTCCTTGCCGTCCAGACGTTGTTCCGACTCCGGAGAAAAACGCCGAGACGTGCGAGAATGCGACGGGGAAAATAACAGAGCGGAGACAATTTCCGAAGTAAATAAAATTCACTGGATCTATGCTCGTATTTGAGCTACAGTTTGGATACTTCTGTAGGTCAGCTACTTCTCAAAGCTGGAAATTCCATAAACCGTGCCAACGCTCTGATTCTCTGCGAGGTGAAGGCATCGTAATTTTAGCATCAGCCGCTTTGGTTTTGGATTCTGCTGAATAATTATCTGAACTATAGTTTTTCAAAATTGTGGCTAGTTCAGTGAAGCGAATAATCCAAATACTGTATATTATTAAGTTTAGCTTATTTTACAGTGATTATAATCCACATTGGATCAGGTTATTATAGAAGCCACAGCTATAGAGCGAATAATGGCATGCCTTTAAAAATTCAATGAAGCTGCTGGGAAATTAAGTCGTCAGAATTTGATTTCATTTGTACCTTAAAATTCTCTGTCGTTTACTTTCTGTTCGAGTGCAGCATTAGCAAATCCCGAAAAAAAGTGACATGGTGTGGAGGTTGAAATCATCAGTTTCGCGTAATTGAAACTCTCACAAATGTCCCTAGACATTATTTCATTTCACTGAATTTCTTGCATGCACCTCATGGAATGAAAAATTAGAAGAAAGATTTTGGATTGTCAATGGGGAAGAGTGCTGTTGAAGTCCGTGTTGAGGTCGTTAGAGTGTTTGCATACATTTGCATTCGTTAAATGTGAAAAATCGAGCGACAAGCTGTTGATAGCAGCGCGTTAAGGCAAGGTTAAAAAATTACGCATGTGGTTCAGCCTCCTGCAGACAGAAAGCATTTGTTGCAGAGATGTTTGACAAGACCAGATGTCTGACAAAACCAAGCGAGTGATGGAGACGTGAGAAGAACAGTTGTAACGCTGCATTTGTTCACGGCATTGTTCCGAAGTATTCAGAAGATTTTAGGCACGAGGTTCACTTTTAGGCAAAACGATAATGCAGATTTAGGAAAGTAGAAACTGAGGAAAATGTTCGAAGCTTTCCAAGTTCGTTGGGCTGTATTTTGAGCTGCTACTAGATGATTTTATTCTTGGTTTCATCCATGGGATTAAACGATAATCTGAACTTTTCCATGTACAATCACTACTTGATTTGAACCTCTGAGATGAGAAAAGCGATAAATTTATTTCACCAAGTACAACGTCATGCGTTTGACGACATATATTAACCTACTTGAGGTTCTTTCTTGCTATTGTTCTTTGGGAGCGAATTCGAATTTTGAATTGCAGAGATTTGCATTCGCATACATATTATACTTTCTTGTGATTATATATTTTTTTTGCTCTAGAAAGTTCGAGCATATTTAAATTTACTCGTTTTCACTTTCGCCGGTATCGAAGAAAGGTGCTTGCAATATTTTTCCGCGGAGACAACTCATTTTCAGCCCTCCCTTTCCGCTGAATCCATTATTCTCGTGGGATTGTATTTGCAACACCAGCCGAAAGCACATTAAGAACTTATCAAAGCGACAAGGACGGAAAGATATATTTTCTTGCGTATGAAATCCATCGAGAGAAAATTGCGCTAAAATTATATGAAGAAGGTGGCGCGTTGTTCAGCATTAGGAAATCATTTGTTTGACCCTTCGGGTCCTCCGGAGTTGTATGTTAGGGCGGAAAACAGAAGGACTGAGCGGGTCACCGCTCTTACTGACCCGGCGTCAAGCCAAGAGAGTCGATGATGAGTGGCTTGACTCTATGCAGCGCGGGTGACCTTTGTGTTTCCATAATGGGTCGCGAACCGTGTCCCGGTTCCTGGCCGCGATTCTCCGAGCCTTGGCGGCTTTACCGTCTGCTCGCACTACGGCATTCAGTTGTTCGCTTGTTTGCGCGAAAAGCGAACGAATAACCGTGTTTCCCATTAAACTTCGTCAGTGTATAAAGTAGCACCGCGTGTATGCACGAAGACACCACAAAATTTTCACTTCGAAATTTTCCGAAAATCTCGGGTGCGATTCATTTTTGAGTTTATAGGTAGCACCTCAGTCTCGCCCATGTGGTATATACTTGAGGAAATGAGAAGTCCATGAAAAACACTGAAAGTATATGCTCTTTTCCCGACCCAGAATGTGTACTGCAGATATTGAAGGTTTGCACTATTTGCGATTCAGTATTTCGCTGTTTTTTTCAAGAATTGCAATTCAACGTGTCAGGCATCAAATAACTGAAAAAATGGCCATCTAGCTAATTTTGAAGGAATTTTAACTGGGAGTGCCAACTAAACAGCCCTCAGGGTTTTTTAATTGAAAACTCCATCTTTGCGTTGAGCTTCCAGAAAATCTTGTACTCAAGTCTATTTTCCAGATCTGTGAGTAATTCGAAGGTCCCCTGAATTGCCAAATTTATTCCAACTGAAGTGTGCCTGCTGGGTGCGGGAAGCATTCGAAATTTTTAGTTGGGAAACTGCCTCCTGGTGTGGTATTTTATGTCCTTCCCGCGACTTTCGGATGTCATAGGTGAATGAGAAAAACATCCATGCTGCTGTTCGGAGCCTGCCGTTGCTTCCTTGGGATTACATCATGCACGTGATTGCCGATTTCCTCGTGGTTTACGACTTTAAGGAACGCGTCGTCTGTATCCGCTATATTGTGCGCAACCAAATCGGTTGCATGAATCACAGTGAGACCCCGACAGACGAACGAATCGGCTAAGGAACACTTGAAATGCAAAGAATCTGCCCCAACATCCAGACAATGTCCCGAGCTATGGGCATGTTTTCGAAATTTATGGAAAAATGGATTTCTGTGCATTTTTATCTCACTTGGTCGAAGTGACCTGCATAATTGATACTGTACTCACACACATTGTAAAGCCATTTCATTACTCACATTTTCTTGCTCGAATTATTCATCGAGAGGAGCCTATGTTTGGGCTTATTTTTGCGCTGTTTTATTTTCCATCATCTGATGCATTAAAATTGCATTGAATCATATGCATAAATATCCCTCCATTGCTAGAAAATCTCGCTTAAATGATCCTTCCGAGGAACTTCTCTTCGTTTTGCTTGTACAGTATCACCCAACCGAAAAGCGGTTAGGAGTTTTCTCTAGAAATCTTCCGTTTTCATTGAAACAATCTCAAACGTGAAGATCCTGAAGATTGTGATACTGGAGCGAGTCAGTTGGATTCCACACGATTATGTCGAGCAATATCATCGTCGATCCTCAAAATGATTCTAAAATACGCAAGACCACATAAATTGAACGCCTTGAATGAGAATTTGCTGAAATATCCAATTGGGTTACCTAGATACATTAAGCATGAAGCTCATTTTCAAGTATTTCAACCTAGTGAAATTTGCGCAAGTAAAGTAAACCAGCCCTGAAAACAAAGGTACACTCGCACGAACAATATTGACTCTTCAAACTTGTGTTTAAGGCTTTTGTTTTGGAATACGGCACAATGCGGCGAATTCCTCACGCAATCCTGCCATGACCCTTGGCATCCTGGGCCAATTTCGCTGCTGCAAGAGGCTATATAGGCAAGACTGACAATAGAAGCCAGCCGAGAAAATTGTTTTGTATTTTTCGATTCAGTATGTAGCCAAGGTTCTCCCACTGTTCATTGGCTGAGTCATAGCATCCTAATTGATTTTCTCGTCCTCAGGCCGTATGTTTTGAATTGTTAATACCGGATTTATGCTACTACACATCGGCCGCATGCGATTATAGGCCGCTACGCTGATTTTTTGCGGTCAGTTCAAGAAGACGAAAGGATGGAGTAAAGTAAAAAAAATATATATAATAATGCGGCCTGGGGATCAATGCAAACGGGAAATAAATTTAGTTGCAGAACTTTTCCAAAACGAATCTTCGCATTCAGGTTGATCGGAAATCAGTCGGGGTGGCAACTGAACAGTCCTTGAACCAAAATGTTACAACTGCTTTTCTATAATTTGACAGTAGCACATTTGAATTCTTGTAAGCACGCATCCGAGAGAAGATGTGGATTGCAGCCAGTATTCGAATATGACCAGAATACTGAGAACTGTTTTTGGGACGGAAATACTTATTGTATGCAAGTTGATGCACCGTTTTGAGGCTATTAGAGTGTACTGTACTTAATAAGTTGATCCCCGATTCAAACTTTCGCTGGTGAGGAAAACAAAAATAAAAAGAAGTCAAATTTGAACATTCCGAGGCGCTTTTGTTTTTCGCGTCGGGGCCTGTGGAGGTACAACACTTTCACTAGGCAATTCGGGCAGAGCTGAGCTCAATATTTCGTGAGGCAACTGAGGAGCGGCGGGTTTGTGACGAGTATGCAAATGAGGGGCGAATAACGAGCGCGGGATATTACGAGGGCACGACGCAAACTCGGGTCTCATTTCGCTGGTGTAGGAGGCCGAACGTGGATTTATAATGCGACGAGCTCCGAGCCTCGTCTCTCGCCTGAACATGACCTCCCTGATTCCTTAACTTTCCTTTTCATCGAAATGATCCTCGAGTCTCATGATATAGGTACACTTCGTAGAAAAATACTGCACCCCGTAAAAAAAAAAATGATTTCAGGCATAGTAACCGTTTTCTCGCGGGTGAAATAACCCAAACAATGAATAAGCGCGGACCTTAATTTTTCGAGGAAAACCCGAAATATGAGTCTTTTCCGCAAAATAAGCTTTCTTGTACAAGATTTTGAGAGAAGATCCTCTCTTTTTTTTTCCTCTTAGAGCTGGAGTAGCGGTTGCAATGAATTCATCTTTCTCTCAATTCAATTCTTTGCCAGTAATCTACCTGATGAATTCAACGAGACAGTACTACCTTAATCTAAACCCGTCACCTATTCCAATCTCAAATGAATTTAATTTCTCGTTTTTGTCTCCTGAATCCATGATGTCGTAATTCGCTTTATAGCTTAAATTTCGGGAACTGTAATGGAAAAAATTTATTTTCTTTTCACAGAGGAATACTGCTAAGCTTCAAATTCTGACGAAAGCTTCGATGGTCGACTGGAAAATCCAATCTTAATTGATGCTAAAAACTGGGTGAATTTTCGAATATGGTTGATAATGGGAGAAAAAATAAAGGGTTATCAGGAATAGATTCTATTGAAGCCTTGGGATAATAACGGTCGAGGATGGTGCGGAATGCACCACTTCATAATATTTATTGCTGGTAGAAGTGTGAAAAGCATTTTTATTTAAATGCGAGAAGTTGCTTGATCCATCTGAGTTTTGCGGATTTCAAATAGCGTACCAGGTGATTCTGACATTCGATAACCTAAATCTAATATATGTCTTCTTAGCGACACAACTTAGCGAATTTTAAGAGAGAACTCGCCAACTTGAAGCGGCATTGCTTTCACTTCTGACCGAAGCATCAAAATTTCCAAAAAGTACTTTTTTTAGAATGAAAATCCTCTGTTCCATTGTAATTATGTAGGTTAACAGAATGGAATGATTGGAAATAGCACGAGAATAACCATCAAAGCTTGCTCTTATCACAGCGGAGAAAATTGAGGTGGGTTTTCCTTCAGATGTTTTGAAGGCAATCGAATTTTATCGGGACCCATCAGCAAAATCTATTTCCTGTACAGACACTTTTTGATTGATGGGTTAACATTCTAGATTCAAATTTCGGTAGAAATGAAATGACAACTATAGAATGTGAGTTTTCTTGGATTTTTCAACTGACAGTCATTTTGCGCATTGGTATCATTAATGAGCAGTTTTAGTGCAGAAAAGTGGGTTTTCCTCCACATGTTTTGAAGGCGATTAATTTTCATCCGGGACCCCTATTAGCAAAGTCTATTTCTTTTATATGACTGAATGAACAGAAAGCTCTATTTTCCGCTTTTCAGCCTTCACAAGGTTCAATTAACATTCCCACATCCAAACCCTGTCCCCACCCAACCCAAATCCATTCAAAGAAATTCAATCACTTCAGAATGGGAAACAGAGAAATTAGATGCATATGGATAACAAAAATAAAAGAAAATTCATTCCACAAAATACAACTTCACAACTGATATGTATGCATACAAAAATAATTCTTTATTTATTTACATACATACAAATGCATTCTTTCCCTAAAATTGATAACAAAATATCAGTAACAAGAATTGCAGCATAACACAAAATAGAAGCAATTGCAGCAGTTAATGAATCCAATTTAAAGCACAAGGTCTTCACCTTGTTTCCAGATGAGGTTTAGTTGAATGAAAAATTTAGAGAGAATCTTTGATGAGAAATTGTATATATATCCTATATATACACTTTTTGATTGACAGGTGCAGACCCAAGATTTGGATTTTGGTAGTGATTGAATGTCAACGATAAAACGAGAGCTTTCTTCGATTTTTTTCAACTGAGAGAGAGTCATTTTGCGCACTGGTCTCACTAATGAGCAGTCGTTACACCGGCTCATTCCCCGACACGTTGCGTCATCCTGCCATCACAGTTCAGCGCCAGCGGTTATCCCGAAGCCACGAACGCCGGGTTCTTCTCACGTTTCCTTCAGCGATGCTTTAAACGCGTCCCGAAGGTATCCAGTGTACATTGAAAGTACTTGACCCGCTAATCATCTTTCCGAATAGAGCTGAATATGGAATGCCTCATGTTCGTGTCGCAGCCAGCTTGTCATTTTTTTTTCGAGATATTGGCGGAAAACTCGACCTTGGGTCATGGGCTTTGCGCGAATCATCACGCAGCGCACTCCTGCGTCCATTCAAGCGATGATGTAGAAACCATTGAAAAATGGATAAAGAGGCCACCTGCGTCTTTCAAACCACAGAAATTGGTGCAGTGAAGTGTCTTCATTAGACAGCATTACCCTTCCGTTGATGCGACCTGCGGCATTTTGCTCAGCCATTCCATGCGCTGGCATGATTTTTTCTCGACCAATACTTGAAACCTGGAATGAATGATAAATTCCCTAAAACCTCAAGATTTCTGAAAGACGAATCATTATCGACTTTATTGTGAATAATGGATCGGACAATTATTTGGAATCGGTCCTATGAATGCCTGCCATTTTTTTCTGTTTTTTATTTTCCTCAAGCACTAGCCCGAATTCTCGAAATGACACGGATTATTTCAGGAGAGATAGTTCAACAGTTTTCCCTTTCTAGGTTCAGTATTTCTAATCGGGTCGTTTGAAGAATTTCCACTCGTAGCTAACTTTAAATGATCTTCGGATTTACGACCAATTATTGCTCATAAAGTTGGCAATTGATCCATAACCCTGTTATACGCTGAGACATTCCAGAGCGTGTGAATTTTTATTGATTTATGTCTCCTCGTAATTCTTAATGATGACATTAACTTTCCATCCAGAAACATTTTTAGTGTCACCAGGAAGAATTTCGCTGAACAAGAGTCTCGCAATTTGTGAAAACCTTTTTCGCAGGTGTTATGCATATCAATGTGCATGTCCCATACTGCGCAATCAAGTCATTTTCATGCCAGGTTTCAGTCTTCCGAACTTCGAAGTGGGCAAGAAATAATGATTTCTTCGATTGTCAATCATTTTCACTTGAAACTCACAATCCTTTAATCGGCATCATACAATTGATGGGGATTTTTATATCTCAGTTTGTGTCGCTGAGAAATGAAAGATCTTGATGTTATTTCAATCATCACCTCACCAACGTTTGTTGACTTGGAAATACTGTACAGGCGGTACCTCGCAATTCGACCCTAACCCGTTGCCAAACAAGGGTTGAATTGCGAAGCGGTCAAATTTCAAGACATTTCGTGAAATTCAAAAATACCAGAAGAAAAACGCGAAATAAGTGGCCAAAGCAGGTCAAATCGCCGGGCAAGGGTAGAATTTCAAGTCAAACTCCCCGAAAATTTGACCATAATTAATTGCGGGATGGTCGAATTGCGAGGTACCACCTGTACCACTTTTTACTCCCCAAAAGGTCATACCTTTCGACATGTATAAAATCTACAGCTCGTGATTCGGCTCAAATTCTTCTTTCGATTATTTAATAGGTTTGGGGTACAACTGAGTTGCGTTGGAATTCATCTGTATGGATTTCGCATTCGATTTAAAATTTAAAAGCAGAACGTACCGTGTAATTAATTTTCCCGCAAAAAACAGTAGTTACTACTGTACTCACCAATTCCCCAAAAAATCACTCGGATATTGGGAAATCAAATTTATTAAATATCTCGCGAGAATGTTTAGTCATGATGCTGAACCGAGCGATTTGCTCACTGACTCGAGAAGTAGTTGTACTGTACTATGTATGGGCGTGATCAATAATCTGCTGTGCCGTATCAACGCCTGTTGATGTCAGTTTCAGCCAAGAATCTGAGCTTCATTTGCAGTGCTGAGTACACGTTCTTTTTTTTTGATAATTGACGAAGTACTGTGTCAAAATATATGGTAATGCGTATTGTGTAAAGCACAGGCTCTGAACGAGGCGTGTTTCATTTTCCAATGCTGGGTTTGATTTTATAAGTGGATTTCATCACCCTGCCGTGAACTGTTGTCACTGAGGATTATCTCAAAATTTCCGCCGGTGGCTGAAATATGAATCTCACTCACTTTGACCTTTCCAAAAATTATATCTTTCTGTATTAGGGTATCCTCCAAGTCCAAGCTACAGATTTCTCCAAGAGAATCCTTATCTAAATATATAATTGCTGACTGCACTTATTTGCAATTATATGCAGTTGCAAACTGCATATCCGCCTTTGCTCTCATATACTCTTCGATATGATAAATCATACTGTATTTACTCAAGTACCACATGCACCTTATCCCCCAGCAGGAATCAGGTCCAAAAATTAGGTTGCGCGTCATTGTCAAATGCTTATCGTCATGATGAGGGTAAATTTAGAAACTGGGAAGCCCGCTTTTTGTCGAAAATCTGTACTTTGATTTATTTTCTCTCGGGATTTTAAAAAGTTTTCGGAAAGCTATTTCACCAAATGTTGCCTTTCAACAACAGAAACTTACCCTGTTTTAGCATAGTTTATTCTTGTACAATTTGTTAAGATGCCAACTGTATTCCCGAGTGTTTACGTGCAGTTTTTTGCTGCATGTTTTTCGCGTCGCAAAAATGAAGCTTTAAAAGTGGCATTTATTCGCAACTGCTCCAAAATAGGTCAAACCGTTTCCCGAAAAAAGCGATCAATATCGAAGGTGCTGCATAAAAGTACTCGAGGTACTCACCATTCAGAAAGATGGGGTTTTTCATATTTGTCCTTTAAAAAACACGTTTACTGCGTCATTGTTCGTCCTGTACTGCATACGAACGCGGACTATACAATACTCCTTATAACCATCGTCATTCATGTAATAACCGATGCTTAGTCCAGCTTCACTCCATGTCCAGAGCGACAGGAAAAAACGCATTTTTGAATGAATTGCAGGAAAAACTTACTTATTCCTGTCGGTCACATGCATACCCTTCTCTTCGCTCGCGCCTGCCTAAAAAAAATTGCATCTAATATGTCCCCTTGTTGGACTGTCCGAGGTGTCATGGACCCCTTGATAAACTACCTCGTAACCCCGTCATCAAGCATCCCGCTAAGAGGACCGAAACGATCTTTCATGCTACCAAGTACTGGCGCAGGGAAATGGAAAATTCGTTCGGTCGGGGCAGCGCTGAGAGCTAGAAAGTTGTGCGAAGCCTTGTTCAAGTACCCGACGGGACGGTCTTTCTCTTCTTCGTTTCCCTATGTGCTAACGACGTTTCCAAAAGCGTTCGCAGTGATTCAAGCCCCCTTCGACTAGAAGACTCAAAGTTATGAGCAGCGCATGAAGCAGGGAGAGAAAATGCGGGAATTTTTTTACCACTCGTGGCATGCTCGTAAAGTTTGCTGATTGGTCGCTTATTCGCTAAACTGAGGATTCAATGGAAGATTCGCACTCTGGTCGTGGAAGTGCATTCGATGGAGAGCAATCCAGCCGGGCACCTTTTTTGTGTGTCATGATTTATTCCCAGAAGCGTTTGAAACTCATGGAATCACTTCCGTGATTTAAAATACATTGAAAATATACATATACTGTAATTCGCGATTGTTCCTGTCAGGTTTCTGTACCAAAGATCTGAAAACCATTCAAGGTAAAGAAAATTATTCGAAAATGCCTTTTGAATCTTGTGCGAAAGGTTGATCCCCAGCCTTGCAAATAATGGAAATTCCCAGTAATACTTCATGTTCATCACAAATGGTTTCGCGTAACATTCGCATTTCAACGTACCAGAAAGTGCGTCAGACTAACGCGAAATATTTGGCCTGAAAAATGCACAAAAAGTAATGAGAATTGTTTTCAATAGAAAAAAGCGAGTGTTTATTATGCCTGTCTGAGAACATCACGATCTCGTAGCGAATTTACTTTCAAATTCAATGATCCTTGAAGTACAGCTAAAGTTATGTCCCATTTGTCGATTGAGTTTCACACGCGGAGAAAGAAAAAAAAAAGCTACACAGTAGTGAACAGTACTCGTAATTCTTAAGTACTATTGAAGCTGGGATTCAGTTCTTGTCGTTTATTTCTTATGATGAGCGTTTTTTTTCGAGCTTGGAGTGAATGAGAATGTTCTGCGGTTGAAGAATTGAAGGGATTTTTGCTAGGAAAGTTTTGAAAATGTTCTTATCCGATGATTTCGTGGATTCCGCGGCTGTCTTGCTTTATGGCGACGGAAAGAAAAGAAGGAGTTCGAAAGAAAGTTCGCGAGTGTAACACAGAATCCTTCATTTTCCCAGGGAAATCCGGACGAGACTCGAGCTTCGGGAAACGCCGAATTTTACGGCGGTCCTGGTTGCGAAGACGTGGAAGAAGTCGCCGAAGACGACACTTCTTCTAAAGATGATGCGTGGCAAAGTTTGCCGCCGGAAGCGTCGTTCGAGTCCACTGACGGCTCGACACCGCTGACGTTTCAGTCATTCGGGAAGCAAGAAATCGCTGTCGCCGCCGTCGATTTCGTCGAGAAGACCCAATTGACGCGGAGCGCGAGTTGCGATTCGGCGGCCGTCAACCCTGAGTCGCACGTCGCGCGCCAAAAGCGAAATTCTAGTGTGCCGCCACCCCCGCCGCCGCCACCGCTTCCGCCGCCACCTCCACCACTCCCACCGGCGGACTTTCGGTGCCAGATCAGGAGATCATCTTCGGAACAAGTGATCCCCGCGGATAAATCGAAAACACAATCGGCACCCCATTTGCCCGTCATCAAGGACCAATTCCAGGAAGAGCTCCAGAACGCCATCAGGTGAATTTCCAAAAACAAAAAATAACCTCGAATATGCACGAAGTTCCCGCAAGAAATTATGAGAAGAATTCATTCATGCATCGGAACTTGCTCCTCCGGTGGTCCTATTTATGAAAGTACATTACGAGTATACTTGTATTATTTTACTGTGAAGTTTCGTATTCCCCCAGTATCGCTCCTTATTTCATCAATTTAAGCTATTTTCAATTTACTAACTCTGATATTTGTGCTTTTCTCTTGACAAGGTCCGCATTTCTCTTAGATGCAGGGCATGTATTTCGGGTAGTGTTTAAAATATTATTACGACTTGTTAAATGTTCAAGTTTTCTTTTGGAGACGTGTGATAGAATTGTACAAGAAATAGTAATTGGTCCCATACAATAATTCGTAGGAAAATAATTAAAATGATCTTCCAATGAAAATTTTAACTCAAATTGATGAATCAAGGAGCATTCACGTGGTGCGCTTCATAAATTATAGTAAAATCTTGCTTCACCCTGCACAAATTCTATAACGCTATTTTTGAGTTTCAGTTCATAGAATTAAATTGAATTTAAAACTTTCCTACATTTGGAGCCCCTAGGAATGAAATCTTCGTTGGGAACAATATTTTCCCTTGTCTAGAACCTTTCCTTATATCGCACATTTCCACATAAAAAATTTCCATATTTTGGATGAGTGTTCGCATATTATAGGTTTATTTGTCCATCTGTTGCATGAATGAGTAAACATTATTGTCCATTGCGGACCACAAGGACTTGGCACCTCTGCAATGTGGCCATTGGCCTCATCTGAGTTCGACCGCACTGGAGTTTAGCCTTCTGAGATAATTTCCTGCTGTACTGTCGTTTTCCCTGCATTACTGTTCGCCTGAAGCCCCGAATGTTCTCCGAATGGTCCAGCGACGCTTCCGCTTTGAAATTTCGCCGTGGCGGAGTGAAGCGGACGCAATCTCAGCAGTAATGTGCTTTCCTGTGTCTACTTTCCAGACACTACTTGAAAACGAAAAACCGCAAAAAGCGTCCGCCTCCGCCGTCTCCTCCAGCTCGCCCGGCGGGCAAAACCGCGGAGGTTGTAAAGCCTTCGGAAACCCGATTCCCGGAACACGTGCCCAAGGAGGGCCATCAGGCGATCGAGCTGCCCGCTGTGCCCGGCGAAACCCATTCCAACGTGGATAATCCCGCGGACCGCGCCAACGCCGCTTTCATCCCGGAGGCTGACAGCTCCGAAAACGACTCCGATGATTATTACAGGTATTGGAAAATGTGCCCTCGGATATTGTGAAAAACCGCCTCGTTTTTCGTTCACCAAGCACTAACGAGAGTCCCTACTACGAAATAATGAAGCCGCCGCCAGAAACCGAACTATACTCACCAGACAGCATGTCTATAGATATTAGTTCTTCAGATGATAGTGTTCCGAAATTTAGAGTTTTGATTGACACTGGAACGATTTAGGAAGGTTTTTGTTTAGCGAAATGAAGCTGATTTGATCCAATTGAGGCAATTCCAGATTTTTTTGTGTGTCCAAAATGTGCTAAATTGCAATTACGCAAAACTTCTTAATAGTTACACGATTTCTCTGTGCGTCGAATTGAATACAGTACATCGATAATGAGAAATGGATATTTTTACGCTCGGAAGAAACCATTCAGCAATGTCGAGAAATGATATCACAGACATTCGGTATTATAAATCTAGAACATAACATTATACGAGTGTATACGCATGTAGACTCTACAACGATATTCACCATATAAAGATCTTTTAGGCCCGAGGGTTCCCTCCTCATGTTTTATGGGTTCTCTACAACGAAGTTCTGAAAAAAAGATCTGGTCCCTTGAATTTCATTTTAGAGAAAAATAATTCAGCAATGAATCATTTTATGACAAGAAATGATATTCAAGACATTATGTATTAAACCATAGAGCGAAACATTCCCGAGATGCATTCATGAAAAAAATTTACACAGGTGGTTTGTATAACGATCTTGTCTACAAAGATATTCTCTGTATACAGATTTTTTTGGTCCCATGGGCTCTCCCCCCATGTTATAGCGGATCTCTACAACGAAATTATCTTAAAAAAAAAAACTTGTCTGGTCACTCAAATTCTGCTGTAGAGAGAGAGAGTCCACCTGTATTTAGAACGTTTTCGAACCGTACGTTGTCTTTCAGATTTTCAATTCAAATGTATGTTATTCTGCTGGTTTCCTAAAATGCTCGTGATGTCGGACTTATTGATACGGGAATTTCCATTTAAAGTCCTCGTTGATCTTTAAGGACGAAGGGATTAATATAGAAAGTAAATATTATACTGTATATACTACTGTAGTAAAGGGTTTGTTTTTTTCTGGTCGACCTGAAAGTTTATTCCTTTATCACGGGTAATAAATTCCGAGTTCAATTCAAGTTTGAATAAAAAAAATTTACTGTGTCTGCCCCCTCCGCCGTTAAAAAGGTTCGAAGTATTTTCTATGTACAGGTACAGTACACTGCAGACGTATTTTGTTCCTTATTCATTACGCATTCGTTTGTTGTTCCGCAGATGAAGCTAAAAATTGCCATTAGGAGACTTGAAGTCATCTTTGTTGACGCGAACCAACGTGCTATTCTGATCAATGAGGGCTCAGGAAATTTCAAATGCATCTTCTCACTGGAAAGTCGAGCGTTTAAACACCCTGTGTTATGAAGCCAAGAAACTTCTGCATGCTATAATTTTAGACGAAAGCCGCTCCTCCTCCGATTTGAAGCTCACTCTTTCTTACGCTATCCAGCTGACAACGATATTGTTTTCTCTTCTCGAAGCTTTGAAAAATCGAAAGAAAAAACCCATTGCGGTGAATGCCAACAGTGATGAATGATGATTCCCGTTGCTTCCCATGAACAGCGTGAAAGGAGCCGCGGAAAACGCACTGTACGAGACGCTGACAAAGTACAAAAAGCAGCGTCATCTGTCCGGAGACGATCAACTTTACGAGAATCTGCCCGGCGGGGGTCAAGACCGGAGCGACGGGTCGACCGTCTACGACGACTTCACTGACGAAGAACCCATTTACGAGAACGAGAACCTGTGCGAAGAAGACCCCATCTACGAGAACATCGAATATTCGCAAACCCGCATTGTTGAGGTTGACGGGTTGATTAGGCGCGCCGTGCGCCCGAAAGTGCCACCGAAACCCGACGTGGTCGCAAGTACTTCCTCGGAAGCCACGAGGAGCGAATGTGGGGATCTCGATGACAAGTCTAGCAGTTTCGGAGATAGTGCCAGGTGAGTTACTATCATACTTTCAAGTTTCATGTACCCATGAAGCGTACACATTAAACCAAATAATTAAAAAATTATATGACTGTCCGGTTCGTGAGAAGGATATTTACGATTTTAAAAATACCCCGAGGAAGACGCACGCCGCGGTAATTCAAAGGAAAAATTAATGCCGTAAGTGCCGATCGATACATAAACAATATTTTCCCTTTTTAAAAGAATGAGATCAAAATAATGATGAGTTCAAAATGTAGTTCGATGTGGACTCAATGAAAGTGCACTTAACAATTTAGAATTTCCTAGTTTTTGCATTCTAAAAGACCAGAATTAACTGCTTGTATCAAATTTGGTTCCTTCGTATGTCATGTACCGAGGATATTACTACAGTACAAATCTTAATTTAAAACACTCGCTGTACACCTGCATAACGCGCGTATGTTTTGAATGAAGGAAATACAGTATTCAACAGCACTCGCGTTGCGCGTATAGCATACAATTATGAGACTGTTATATTTATATAAGGTATTCATATTTACTCCTTTGATGCTTTTATATTTCCCCAGCATTCACCTCACACGCAAAAAAAGTGTTCCACTCGCAAATGCAAAAGTTTTTGGCCATGTTTCCTCTATTTTCTCGAGGAAACGCGTGATGCGCACTAGCACAGATTGGCAAAGAATGAAGGACGGAATGTAAAATATAAGACGTGATTTTAAAAATCGATTATTCATATCACTACACAAGTACACAGTACTGTACGGCAGTATTTCCTGTATTAATAGTGACGGTGGTCAATAAAGTCATTCAACGTAAATATAATTGAGTGATGAAATCTCCAGGAATTCAAATTATACAACGATTCATGCTCTAATTCTGGATTCAGCAGCTTCAACACCCAATCTTTAGGAGACGAAGCACTTTGAAAATTTGATAAAAATTGTCACAATTCAACCTGAAAATGCAACATTACTCGAATGTACAACATTGCCCGAAAATAATAATTTCCCCCCTGAAATATAATTCGAGACCCATTTAATTCTAAGGAAAAATCATGTACAGTAGTTTGAAAAGGAGAATCGCCTTTGCAGTACGAGTAAGACTCCCGTAATCTGACCTGTAGCAGTAGTGTCCAAAAACTATTTGAAAAAGTGAAGGCCATAATGCGTTGGGATGAACTCACGCATTCTGTAAAAGCATAGTCGCATGCCGGTATGAGTTCGGAACCGATGATTTGCGTATTTGTCTCCCAATTAAATCGCAGAGAGAAATAAACCGGATCTGTTTCGCAACTTCTGCTAGCGTCACTTTTGAATGAGGTGCAACGAGAATACTTCGTGTCACTTCTGGTGAATATTCATGAGATTACACAAGAGTACAACAGCATTTTTTTTATAAAAGCTTCCTGCTGTCTGACGCAGTTCCTTCCGTGCCTCTCGCAGATTTTTCAGCAATCTGCGCTCAAAACGAGGACATGTTGTGAACACCTTGGTTCCTTTAATCAGCGATTCCGACAGATCGCAAATCTCTTCGAACCTCAGTTAAACGTCAAGATATGTTGCATAACACGGAGGTCTGCAATAAAAAGCCAAACCGGAGAAGCGAAAAAGTGCGATTCTGCATCAAATTCTTGCGATTTCAAATGGTTTAGGAAATAACTTGAAATTTACTCAAATAATATGCAAAACACTGTAAATCGCCAGATCAGGGAGAAATGTACCATAAAAAATCCCTTTATTATTTACTCACATGTACCCCGCACATTTGTTCAATTTGAAAAAGAAAAAAAGATGCTGCGAATTTCACGGCACATAACTGTACTCTACAAGTCTGCAATGATGGAAAAATTTCCCCCCGCTTGTATGAACCACAATTTGCAGAAGAAAAATCGCATTTTATTTTGATAATACAGGATATAGGAAGCACAGGAATGAGGTGAGACATGATCAAAAAACCTTGTCCGGTTCTCATTCGTGCAATTTGCTTTTGATACTTCCATCAAAATTTGTACTGATCATAATTCCAAATCTGCGGATACCTTTTCGTTGGCATACAAAATACATCATCAATAAGGCGTTTCTGCCAGTTTATGAGGGTTTTTGTTCGTGAAACCGGTTTCATGATCAAGTCAAAAACGTCATGCAGTCTTTGCGTGAGAATCAGCAACACCTAGAAAGTGGTTCTCCTTGAAACCAGTAACTGAAGAATCAAGTTTGGGAAGACTGACGAAGGATGTAAATTACAGAAAATATCATGTAACAACCTACTCGAGCATAGATTGTGTTCGCTCGTCGCCTGCGAGCCAGTTATCTTGAAATTTCGGAGGTCTGACACAAAATGTCTTGATAAATTCTTTGAATATTGAGGACACATTTTAGAGTAAATCAATCATTGCTGGTGGAAGAAAACTCTATCTTCTTGCCCATCATCAAATGTAAACGGACAGATTCTCATCCGTGGTGGTGGGGGGAGATGATACTGCAGTAGGATTTCAGTTCTGCTTTGTCGACAAAATTCTTGGGCATCAGAAAGGGTGGAACAAATCTTTTTGATACTAGAAAATTCACGGGTTACAAATGAGAGATAATGGGGCATTACTTTCTGAAATCGCAAAAAATGATAAATGACGGAAGAAGAACTTTTGCTTTCAGGTCGGATGAACTGAGCCCACACGAGGACCTTCCGTGTCGCGAGAGCTCCGACACCAGCTCCATAACTCCGCCAGACGACCGTTCCCCGAAGCACTCTGACGACGAGAGCGACAGCGCTTCCAAGTGCGAGGACCTCGCCGACAGCGGGATCGAAGTCGTCACCAAGAAAACGGGACAAACGTCCTTCGGCAAGGAACTGTCGGTCACCTCCATCTCTGCCGAGGCCGCGTGGCAGCCGCGAATCCTAGTCCCCGAGGAAACGGGACAAGTGCTCCGCGTGTCCGAAGTGACCCTGGTTCAGGAGCCGACCTCGATCGCGGAGCAATTCGCCGTCGAGGCGTTCCCGAGCCCCGGGGAACTCACAAAGGTGACAGTGTTGTCCGGTGTGGACTCTATCGTGCGCATTGCTGCTGCAGTGTCGGTCCGAGAGAGCTGCAGCATCAAGCCCACGGACGGCAAGACCATAATTGAAATATTCTCTTGCTCCGGAGCTGAGTCGCAAACAGTAACGTTGAGCCCGGAAGAAGAAGAAATGGCGCTTTTTGCCAAGAACAGGGCGGATGCCATAGCGCAAGGACTGTTCTCGGCGTCCTTCATACAAGTGGAGGACACCCAGCCAATGTCTCTCAAGATTCCGTCCAGCTCGCCTCTTGCCGTCACTATCGTGAGTACAACATTTTTTCTCGAAAGTCGAGATCCCTGTGTACTCATTAACCTTATAGCACTAATCACTTCAGCATGGACTGTGTCGCTGGTGCTTATTGCTGGACGTTGTCCCTTGTCGGAGCATCCGCATGGAAGATAACGTTTTCCCATAAACTTCATTAAACGCATGTAATTGGTTCTCCCATTCATCAAAAATTAGGAATAAGTCCCTGAAAGTTGAATAATTTTTCTCAACTTCAAGATGCAGAAAATAACTGGGCAGAAAAAAGTAACCTCACAGAATCTGATCTTTTCGCATCAAAAGGAGCTGAAGAAACAAAAAACAAGATCAAATCTGGTTATGCTGGGCACAAATAATGTGAAACATCCAAAAATCTACATTTTTGTTCATGCATCAGAGTAATTTTATAATTAAATTTTCTTAATTTTCGTCAAATTTTTTAATTTTTTTTAAATAGCTCACTCTGTTGGGATTTAGAAATTGTTTCCCATTCTCCTAGAAATTTTGGTTCCCATAAAAAGTTCCCTTTAAAAGTTCCCATACTTTGCCCGGATTTCTGGGCAGATTATTTTCTATCAAGTTTCTAAGTGTCTCTACTAAGTTGAATCGTCCGTATGTTGGGGTATCCGTATGTCGGGGTCCCATTGTGCATATTTTGGTGAACTACTGGCCGGCATTATAATTTATGGAAGTCAATTTTGTGGAAAAAGCGTCATTGGTGTCCAAAAATCTTGAAAATTATTGAAAGGAAGCGGCAAACACACGGACAAAAAAAGCAAGGTGCAAAAAGAAGAGTTCTTGAATTTTCCACAAAAAAGTCAAGATCAGTGGATTTGTTTTGAGATTGACTCAAAGAAACGAAATATAGATTTTTTGTCGTTGATAGAACTGAGGAGTGTGCCTGGAAAAATTTAAAACCTTGGTTTTCTAATAAATTACCGGTAGTTTTAACTGAAGATGGTATACAGATCAAACTGAAAAATGTACTTGACCTGTACCTGGACCTCCGCAGTATATCGAGCAGCATCGGCCACACATAATTTCTATCGCAGCTCTTCGAGCGAAAATTTTCGACTGTACTAAAATAACCACTGTACTGCCGTGCAAGCTGTAACCCAATGGTAAAATTCGCAGTTTCCATTGAGATGCATGAAAATGGAGCACATGCTGCACGAAATTTGACGTGCTTTCACTTTAAAATTTCCCTCGGAGAATCGTGGAAATTTAAAGCAAGTTGACAGAGCACATTTTCTATATTTAGGCAAATGTAATACGAAGAAGTGATGCTGCATTATAGCAAGAAGGTATTTGCTTCTCTTCTAGGAATCTCGGAAAACTTTTGAGTGTACAAGTTACGGGATTGGTTCATTAGCACTTTATAGTACGCATGGCGCGTTGAAAGCATATTTATGTATCCGAGGGAGCTGAACCCCGTGTCGTAATTTAACCAGGTGAATACGGTTATCGAGAGGGGCAATCACAGTGGGAATATTGCTGAGCTGTCGAAGGGCAAAGAGTTGATATCGATTGATCACCGGTTACGTAATGTCAGGTGATCGAGTGCCGTTTATTGGGAAATGGTTGAGCATTAAAAAATTCCACGAGGTTATCGGAGAAACCTCCGCGTTCGGAATAGGTCATTTGCGATGCGCGTGGTTGAAATTCTGTGAAACGCATTAGGTCATCAATGGTATTCAAGTCTTCTTATTTTGTCTTCATTCGCAATGCGATGATTATGCGGAATTCGGGTACTGTATGGTAATATAAATCAGCCCGGAGCTCTGCGTTCGCCTCAGCTTTTACATTTAATTTTTTAAAAGCCGCTTAACTACTTTCCGTGCCGCATGCTGTTTAATCATAATGAGATTAAGTCGCTTGCAGATTAATGTCCGATAGAGTTTGATGCGTCATTCATTTTCACACCCCGCCTTTCTTATTTGTTCTCCTTCAAGCTTAGCTCTGAATGAAGAAAGTAATCAGACAGATTTTGAAATACCGTTTCTATTTATAAAATTTCTTCAAGGAAAGGTGGTTAACAACAAAGACGACAACCAGTTCGGATCTCTCAGCGCCTATTTTCGTTCGTTTCGTTGCGACATTTTGCAGAAAAGTCAACTCGTAGACTCGATTATCTCAGCTTCATGTCTGAGTTTATTTTACACCACAGAGTTATCTTATCTTTTTTTAATTTACTTACAGGAAGATTGAAAATTAACTTGAGTGAGTATATTTTAATGATATGTGGACAAATGATAAAATTATCTTTCACAATTACGCAAGAGAAACATTTATATCCCACAACTATCACCTTCGATGTAAGGACGTCAGGCCTTATTATGAAATTATGATCAATGAAAATTGTGTTGGACGCTTTTACCTGAGTTCGAGGAATAAAACTCAGTCGACCCTTGTTCAATTAATCTAATTGGTTCTGGAAAAAGTTTTGTTCAACAAATTCAATTGTTCAACAAATAGATTCCTTGCAAGCTAAAAGAAAAATTTCAAGTTTCGAAAAATGGATAATCCCTCATCTAATTGAGCTACCTTCATTTCTTGTCAAAAGTTCTGTACAAAAGTTATAAACGCTTTTGATGCAAGAAAATTCATGACAGAAAAGCGATTCATTTTTAGTCAAATTGTCAATAGCAATTTAAAAGCACAAGATTACCCACACTATTGCGTCAAGAGGCAGGCGTTTGCATTTCCATGCAAAAATTAAGTCTCTGTAATGATATTGTACCCTCGATTTCACTTTCCTACAAAATTTTGGTTTTTAAATTGGGACAGTTTTTGAAAAAAAAATTAAATCAAATTTTGCTTTTTTGACCAATGGATTTTTTCCAGAGAATATAAATATATTAGCCAAAATGTTTTTTTTTAACCTGGGATCCACTGCATTCGAGCCAGACATATCAGAGATCAACTTAATGGGTACTGAACGGCACGTTGGGCTCTAAACTGTATAAAGCAATTCTGCAGATTTTATCTCACACGTAGAGACAAGAATACAAGTGTGCATTATTTTAGGCGATTGCTTCTTCAGTTTTAGGCCATCAGATTTTCCCCGAACTGAAAGTGCACAATTTGCATGTTACAGTATTTCAATTGATCCTCTCTCAAATCTCTCTGTACAACTTTTGATCTTCAAAGTTCGATGAAGAAATTGACATTCCATGCAGTCACACTCAAATCTACTGATCTGACCAGGGAACCCTCATCGGACTCAGCTATTTTTTCGTGTTACATTCGCTTTTTTATCTGCCTCGATTAGCTCAGCAATATTCAAATCAACGTGGGATGATTGCAATATGAGCTCTGGAGTTCATCAGCAAATTAATTGCGATTTATTGAGCGAGAAACATGCTCGAAGCCCATTCAGGGCATATCTGTAGGAATGGGTAGCTCAAATTTAAAGGCAGAACTGAATTACTGACGTGTCTCAAAGCTCTTTGGCTGATTTTCAACCTGAACAAGAAACATCCGTAAGTTCGAATAATGTATGCATCAAATTTCATTTAAGCTTCCCTGAATTTTACTGATTGAATACCCAATAGATGGAGCACAAGTACAGAGTATGAAGCATTAGCACCTTGATGACGTCTGTTTATATTAACGCATGGAACCCGGGTAAACCTTTTGGAAATTGTTATCTTCGTAGATAGAGGAGCATTACTGTGACTCCTATTCCTGATGTCTCTATACAGTATAAGAAAAAAACGAACCATTCAATCAGTGCTCCAAATTCAGGCTTAGCTTTCGTCTTCTACAAAAAATCGTAGAATTCAAGTGGCATGAAGTTTGATGAACTGTTTCTGATCGACCCATGCTCATCTTGCGTGCAGATGGAAAAGGTCGAGGACATGCAGCCGAACAGCATGCCACCTGACGTCATGATGAGCGCCTCAGCTGGAATACCCAAGCATGACCAGCCAAACAATCTGGTGGCGGCGTTGTCGGAACTCGAGAACCAAACCATGGAAACTGAAGGTGCCAATAAGATCCCCACTTCGGATCCCGTGCAACTCCGAGCAGCGGCCAAAAAACACGACTACCTGAATATCGAGGAGGCGATGCTGCTCCTCACTGAAGACGATCAGCGAGACTACGTCAACGTCGTCCCGGCGTTGGAACCGACTTGGGGAGACGGGTTGCACGATGCCCGGGATTACGTGAACCTGAGTGGGCCTGAAACTGGGCCCCAGACTGTGCAGCCAGCTAAGACAAGGTTCTTATCCGAAATGCGAGGCAGCGGAGACTACGTCAATTTTCCCACGGACCCGTTTTTCGAGCTCGAGTGTGACTTGCAGGCCAGCATGACTGACCCTGTGTCAGCTATGAACCTGGTTCCTGAGGAAGCAAATCAGGACCTGAAGTGCATGGAACTCGAGCGCAGGTGGGTTCCAAGGCCGTGAGTAGAAGACCCTTGTTGATATGTTGTAAACGAAAATATGAAAAATATTCATAAATAATCTGATAAATGCTTTTAAAAGTATGACAAATATTTATAAAAACCTGAAAGATGTTTGAAAAATATGAAAAATATTTATAAAAGCATGGAAAATATTTATACAAATACTAAAAAAATATTTATAAAATTACGAAAATATATTTATAAAATTACGAAAAAATATTTATTAAATTACGAAAACATATTTATAAAATTACGAAAAAATATTTATAAAATTACGAAAAATATTCATAAAATTACGAAAAAATATTTTTAAAAGTGTGATCCAAACTAGATACTGTACAATTATTTGTAAAAAAAAACCTGGTTTTAAATTTTTAGAAGCTCATGGAAGTCCAGACGTGGAAAACGTTTCTATTGCTCTAATTTTCTTATCACGTTGAGTTCTTAAGTAAAACTACAAGTATGTGTGGAGATGAATAGTCATAATTCGTGCACCGGATAATTGTCAATAGAAATTATTCATAGGCGTTAAAAATGTAAGAAAACTGACAATGTAGTAGATATAGTGGTAGGCTTTAAATAATTTGTGCTAAGTCTGAGTGATACCATGGTAAGCAGTTCAAAAACGTGGAACGTTTTTCTGTAGTTGTGATTAAGCAATGCCAGTGCAAACATTTTTGAGCAGTGACATTTTTGTCATGCCTCCTCGATTCGGTGAATGTTTACTGGAGCGCAAATATTTCGGGAAATCTGGAAACAATTTTAAATTTCATATGATTTCATTTTTTTTTGCGAACGAATCTTTGTTCTCTGAAGAGTTTCAACTGATTGGAGTCGTATTGCATTAAAAATTTGAAGAAAATCCTTTTGCGGTTTCTGGCGCTCATTTCCCCAGCATCTTCGCCCATGATCGTTCGCCCCTGCTAGAAATTGTTTTGCCTCACTCACAGAAAAGACGATGGAATCATAAATACCTTACTTTTGGAAATATTGGCCGTAACCCACTTTTGGGAGCACATTTTGAGGGAAAGTGGGTGCATGCAAAAAATAATTCGAGCATTTTCGAGGGCAAAATGGTCTTCGATTCAAAAGCAAACGCAGGCACAAAGCAATCGGTGGGTGACCTCATTGACATGTTCTGGTCCTCCGAAATATTTTAATATTTTATTTTATGATGAGAGCGAGAAAAAACTCTTGATTTTTACGATTTGTAAAATTACAGAATTTTTTGTTTCTTCTGTCAAATGCGAATCATGGCGAATCTGGTCCACTCTTTCAAAGATTAATATTTTTTTTGCCTGAGGAGCGCGTCCACTAGTTATGCTGATTATTGGCTGCATCAGCATGTTTAATCTCGAGTCTTGAGGATAAATGGTCAAATTTTAGTTAATTCGATCCAGTGAAGTACAGTACAATATTTATTCAATGTAATGCATCATGCCGAATTTTTCTCATTTGCAGACGAATCATTGAAACTCAGACCGTGAAAATGAAGTACATCGACTCTTGGATCAAATCCACCGAAGCAGAGTCCCTGAAAGTAGTGGTCGTGGAGCCATTTCCCGCGGAAAAGCTTGCTGAAGAGGCGAAAACATGCAATGCCAACGAATTTCTGGACTTGGCCTCGGGTCAGACGCACATCGAAGTTGAATCCAAGCGCGAAATCAAGCGCGGCCAATTCGTCAAGTCCACCCGCCCATTGAACCTTCGTCGCGGACCCGGTGAGTCCATTTTCTATTCAATTTCTTCTTACCAATGCCATCTTAGAAAATTTCAACAATAATTCAGACATTAAAGCTCATATAGAAATCGGTGATTTGTGTCGGATTATAACGAAAATGCCGGTCCCCATCGTCACCGACTATATCAATCATCAACAGAACATCTACACGCCTCGGTTTGGGAAAAATATGAGGAATGCTCCTCTTGCTTTGTAACTACTGTACTAAGAATAAATCAACAGGGATTTTGCTTTCATGACAGAAACACCATTTCTTTCGCCTCATTATTCTCGGAAACTTCAGTTTTTTGAATATATTGCCTGCCGATGAATGAATGCATTCAATTCTTAATCTAAGTAATCCAATGGGAATCGAGCTTTATTTGCTGACGCATTTTTCTCGAGTGCTTTCACGTTGAAAGTGAAGAACTTGCTGAATGGTCCGCAGTATTTTGGACAGATTCTCATATTCCGGAGGTGAACTGTTTTTTCGTCAAGAATCTCAGCAATCCCTCGAATTTTTTGTAAACAGTATTCAATTACCCATCTGAGATAATTTGTCCACGTGAAAAACACCTAAAATTTCGTAATGTGATTTTTTAAATTTTATCATCGGATATGTGTGGAGGGTCGTGCACTTTCTGCTGCGGAAGATAATTCGCTTTTGGAAATCTTGGGGAAATAACGAAGGAAGCGCGTTCAGAAGGAATGGTCAAAGAATTGGGTCTTCGTATGAAGGATCAGCGAGACATCCTAGTCAAAGCCTTTGCGCAACAAGAATGCTTTTCATGTGCACACAATATCGTGAAAGTAAATAAACCTTCTATACTGCACGTGGATTCCAAAGAAGATTTCCCTTCTGAAAATGTCTCGACTGATGTGAAGAACGCATCAAATTGGATTCTTCATAAGTCACGTCGTGACTTCTTTGCTGAGTCTTTGGAATCTGGGTGTTATTGGTGGCAATTGCTTGGTGTTTTGTGCCACGTCTTGAGAATTCAAGTGACATCAGGAACTTATTTGGAGTCGACAGTGGAAAACTCCTCATCCTTATCCATATTACTGCATACATGAAAGTCGCTCGTGTCGCCAAGCACATTTTCAGAATCCTCCTTGCTTAATACAGGTATTTTGAAAGGTTCGAGTAAAAATTTTTCATCACCAATTAGAAAAATTCTTACCTGAAGAATAAATACAGATCTTACCTTGAAATCACTGCCTTAAAACTTCGACGCAAAAAGCAAAGTCGTGTGATTGTCCAGAAATTTAGCTGCCGTGCATTGGAACGAATTTGAGAAGGTAAAAAATGCATTTTTGTAATGGTTTATTTTCTCTTCACCTCGATGAAAATTGATTGGATGATTTAAAGGAGCTTCGTGTTGGAAAAAAGTGAACACCGTGCCCTGGAACAGATTTCGTCTCTGATAAAAGCAAGTCCTTTCTCACGGCACATTTTACGGTTGTTTGTGGACGATCCTTTGTGTCATTGACCTGCTTCCCTTCGTTGTTATTTCACACAGTTCCTCTTTTTTTTCTTGGGTTGACCGCGCGGAACTCATGGAATCTCCAGGGCTCTGCGAAGTATCGGTCATTGAAAGCCTCTGTTACGAAAAATGGCGAAACGATTCGGTATTTTTCTCAAGCCCCGAGTTAGGTGCTAAAAAATTTCACATTTATGGAAATCAAAACAGGGACGGGGAGAGAATAAAAAGGTGGGAAGAACGGTACGCCTTCCGCGTAATCAACCAGACGACCCCTTGCGACACGAGAGTCGTGGGTCTGCGCATCATCGTCTCAACAGACTGGAACGAATGGGGAGGGGGGGGGATGGGTCGTCATCAAACCCTGCTCACGATCTTCGTGCGATGAATAGCCGATCGGTGAAAATTAATGAATGGCGGCGAAGTTGCGCCCACTGCACGCACCGTCCACCCGCCTTGAAATAATCAACTCATTTTCGATCCTCGCGAAAATATCCGCGCGCGTTGAGATTCCGTTTCTTCCGGTCCAACGGACGCTTCGATTTGGCGAGAATTGCGAAATAGTGGCGTGGGGAGGGGGATGCATTCATTAAGTCAGCTTCATGAATATTTACCGACTGGGGTTCGTTTCTATGAGGTTCTCGATATGACCAGATGGTTTTGAATCGCGAGCCCGTTGACGAGGAAATTACGATTCAACGTTGATCTCGAAAAATGTTCCCTTCAGCCTCGTTTTCCCGTTTTCCCTTGGCAGTAAAATTTACGACGAAACCCAGATACTCTTATTCATAATGATAACAAGCGAACCTCGAACTCCTTTCACAAGCCTTCCCTTTTTGATTTGAATGCAAACCGCAGCCCAAGTACCATAAACACAGGTGTGTCAGAAGTCAGACAGCGTAGAAAGTCATTGCTATGATTTATTCGTCGCTGTGCTCGGTGACATCTGCAAATCTTCGAGTCTCAGTATCTGCTTGGGCGAGTGAATTACATGGATGTACGTACATCTTTACGTATCACATTCTGAGCCACGATTAGAGGGATTGAAACCGACATCAAGTCGAGGTTCTCATGATACTGTGCTTCGGGACAATGTCTGATTTTATTTGTGCACTCGAGGCATCGAATTCCAGTTTCAAACAGATTAACAGACTCTATGTTAATAATGAATATGGTTGCAAAACATCGAGTAGTTTAATGAAATAAGTAAAAATCAAAGAACAAGGAAGAAATTCTCGGACATCAGAAATGACGATTTTTAAAGAAATACAGCACCTGGCTTTACAATTTAATTTTCAGCTGACTGTGAATTCTTATTATATTGGACCATTTTCCCTGGCATATTTTTGACACTAAATAAAATTTGTTGCCACTATATACAGTAACTGGGTTTGGAATTTCTGTTCTTTCAGCCAATACCGAAATATCCTCAATGAAAGCCTGAACCTAAAAATAAAACACCTGTTAATCAACACTCAAGATGATGTCGTCTTTGCGAGAATTTCAAGAAATTTGTTCTTCGAGAATTTTTTGAGACTCGGAGTGAAAGTATACAACAGAGAAGTTCTATACAGTATTTATAAATTTTGCTTTTCTCAGATCCGCCATTACCGAGACGAAAAATGTTAGCCGAAACTAAACCATGATCAAAACCATAAACCCTCCGATGCTAGCATTTCTACGAATATTTTGTCAGACTTGCCTTTCTTGAAAGTTCGAGGGGAATCTTCGAATCCATGCTTTGAGATTGTCGATAAATTAAATGAAAGCTTGGTTGAAACGGATAAAAACCGCGTTCAAAAAATATGATCTAATCCCAGCCACTGATCAGTATCCATTTCCTGTTCATAACACGGAACGTAGTGATGCGTTAGTGACGAGGAATTGACGTGAAATTGTACCCCTGACATGCGAGCTGTCGAAGAGCGAAACACCGCGCAGGCGACTTAGAAGCATCACCTTTCTCGCATACTTCATGTTTTTCTAATAATTTCTTTTGAAGCGACAGGATAAATCTGAAGACTCTGTATTCAGGCAGTGAAAGGAGTCTACGTCAAAAATTCATTGGAAAAAAAGAATCCAAGTCTGTTGAAAAGGGGAAAACCTGAAAATGTTTCTGAGAATTTAATCGTTCTTCACTGGGTATTTTCAAGTGATTAATCTTCAATATTTGCTAAACACATTTCCTCGCTCACTAAACGAATCCGGTGTGTGCACCATCGTAAGAAAGTTTACAGTTCAATCACTCCGAACGCCTGAAAAGATTCGAAATACTGTACTGTAGTTGAAATAGCAGATTTTTTTCCGAAAAAAGCTCACGAATAATTTAATTAATTTTCCTTCCCTGTGATCCCTTATATATTCTACAATTTAGAAAGCGGATGCGAACAACCGCAAGCCTGCTTATCATGTGAAGCAGCTGATATTTATTGGATGATTCTCGGAAATCGTTTATTCTACGAAGCTGACTCGGTCTAAATTGTGAAGATCTTTCAAAATAGGTTTGAAAATTCGAGAGAAGTTTCCACTTTTGAATGCTGAAGTACTTCGACCTTGTCCACTTCAAGCATTTTTTACTAGAGGTGTATTATCTTTCTTTTATTATGAGTTTTTTAGAAGCAGAGGATATATGAAGTGTTGATGCACGATTTCCTCCGTATATTGCTTACTATTTGGCAGTAGCAGTATTGGTGGAAGACCAATACATTTTGCAACTTCTGATGATGCGCCACCCAATTAAGCAGTCCCCTGCATGTGCAATTATTTTATTGCCACTAGGCTTCAAATCATGAGATCAAATTTTATTTATTTTTCTTTATTTCCGTTGCTGAAGCATATTTTGGTTTCTCTTTTTTCGATCAGCGGTGATCCACTTTTTTCTCCCGAGAGCGGGCTGTGAAAAACCTTCAATTAACGTCAGCTTCGGTCGACGTCCAGATCACTGCAAGCAGCAGTTCGTTTACGAACCGCTTTCCCTTTTAATCGCCCCAGAATGGCAGTGATTCTTAAGCTCCCACGTAGATTTTTATGATGGGTTCAGGACGGAGCCACAAGTCCCTTTCACTGACGCTCAAGTTCGGGGTCAGCGTCTGCGGATGGAGTTCGGAATACGGCTCTTTCTCCTCTCACATGCGTGGCCTTTTTTTTCCCCTCGTGGATTACGATGAAGATCATTTTCGACTAGGCAATTATTTTTTCAAGACAGTGACTTTCCAGCGTTATTCTTTTCAACCTGTCATGTTTTTGGAGGACTACGTGCTGCGTCGTGGTTCTATACTGTATATACCTACGTTTTGTTCCGCGCGTTTGTTCTCGTCTGAACAAAAGATCATCGAATGCGTCCGACTATGCCTCAGTTGGCTTATTTATTTTTACAGTGAAGTAAATGTACCAGAAAGCAAAAATTCAGAACTTGTGAAGTAGTCTTTGCTTTGCCGCTATATAGTAACAGAAAAGGTTCTGACGTAGTTTCTCCGGGAAATATTTAAAATCCAGCGTATTTTTGGTGCGTTTTATTCTGTTTGAGGGTTCATTGAGTTGAGCTCTGATATTTCTGGCCAGAGTCTTTGGCTAGAGAAGCTGGGCGTTAAGGCCAATATATTCTAATTTTAGTAGCTCCTGCATTTTTACAGCCCCTTGCCTAACTTGGCTTCCATGTTGGGTTAAAAGCTAGGATAATTTCAAGAATAATCAATCTCCCAATTCATCTTGCAAATATTGTCCAGAATGTATACGGGGATGTCGATGTGTCAAAGTTCGACATGATGAATGTTCCGATGCGGAAATTATAATTGAAGGTGTCCGCTCATAAGGATAAGCTGCCTTTTTTCCCCTGCAACAAGTCCGTTTGCGATCCTCCAAAACGTTGGTACGTAAGCTTAAAATTCGAAATTTCTAATGTATCGTTCCTCGATCAGACATTTGAATCGGAAATGCTGCTGTTGAAATTTAATGGCTCTTGAGTAAACGGTGACGAAATTGAACGTGAAGGGAATAGGAGCTCAAAGATTTGCTTATCCGGCTTTAAATGTCAAAATTCAGGTTCGTTCCATGAAATTGCGTCAGCGATTCGTAGGAAATTGCGCGACGTTCCGCTGTTTTTGAATGCCACCATAGGCAACAGGGCTGTTGCCTACCTCGCGGGGGGGAATGGCAATTTCCCCTGTAATGAAGGCAATTGCGAAACTAAGGAAGCAAGCAATCGAGCATAGCTTTGCAAATTCTCCACTGCGGACGCTGTTTCTATTTTCACGTGCATTACGTTCCAAGTGGCAACCCATTAGTATTCTTCCCTTCCGGTTCTCCTCGATCGAGATTGAATTGGTTTCGAAACTTGGAAAACGGCTTCCCTCTCATCTGGGCGCAGAAAAGCAGTAACCTTAGTTATAGCGATTTTTTTTTAATAAGTAAAACTGGCAACGATTTTATCGTACCGTACTTGCTTGAAGGAAGAAGTTTGTTAAGTATTTTTTATGCAAAAGAGGGGAAGAAAGGACACATGAATGCCGCTTTATGTTTCCAATGAGTAACATACGTGTATATACGTAAGACTAACTTTTATAAAAGTTTATTTCGACGCAGGATTGTATCACAGAACAAAATAGACTCATGTTTTGGGATCACTTGGGTTAATCTCACCGTTAATCCGATAATGAGCATAAGAAATTCCTCGTTTTGTCTTGCGTAAAAAAGATTCTTCGAAATTGATAAAACGTTCATTCGGAAGCTCCTTGTCGTAAAAGATTCCCGGTAAACTATGTTGTGGATTCATGTATTCGAAATTTTCCAGAGGAATCATGTTGCAAAAACCTCATCAGGAATATTCACTGCACTACTGAAGCATATCGATTTTGATCAGTTTTGGCTTTGAATAGGAAAGTTTGACCAGCGAATGTTTTTTGTCGGTTAGCTCAAAAGTGAAGACCGGAAAAAGGAAAAAAAATCCCCTTATATTTCAGACAAATTCTCGGTTTTTTATATTTATTTTGAAGCTTTCGCCTACAAATGAGTTTTATTGTTCAAACATTAAAGAGTGGATCGATCGATTGATCAGGAACACTTGAAAAATTAACTCCAGTTTCATTGCCTACGAATAGCCTTAATCCCGAGTTTTTCTACCTCCTTCAAGCATGAACCCGTTTTGAAATTATATTCCAATTTGCGGCCGTTTCAAAAAAAATTTGAGTGCCTCTCATGCGGCGCGATAAAGACAGAAGTGTATTGTACTGTGCTTCCTTTTCCGCATGATGGAGGCATGATGATTCTCGGATATTTTTGTGCACATGCGGCACATTTAATTTCATGTGAGAAAATTACATCTGTTCATATTATTATATTTCTGGAGTGACTGGTTGAGCTCCTGGAAAGTGCAGGTGGAGCCTGATGGCTCCGTGGAGCACATATTGAGAATTTCTGCCATGGTCCAATGTATTCCCTGAGGGTGCCAGTAAGAATAAATTTATCTGCCTAGTGATCTATGACGGATTCTATTACGCTTCTAACGAGCCGTGAAACGATCGATCCGGCAATCGAGTTGCGCAAAAGCAATTAGTGCGACATTAGCCGTTTTTCTTACTATGTTTTCCTGCGGGCGGAATGAATCACACGAGACGTTGTGGCGGAGAAGAACGCGTGAGAACGACCGGAGCGAAAAGGAGTGAAATCGGCAATTGTTCTGGAACGCGGTTACTGTCTTTCTATATATTTACTTTTTGGGGGGAAAAGTAAAAAAATCCTTGTGCCACTCAAGGATTTTTTTTTCAATCTGTTGAATTGTATTCGCATCGTCTATTCGTGGTTTCCTTGGATTTGATGCCGATGAACGCGGCTTACGGTTTCCTGGTTTACGCTCGTATTTGGAACAACCGCGGAATGTCTTTTTGTTGCATCAAATCAGTAATGTTCTGTAATTTCACGCTGGAATTCCGGAGAAGGCCGTTGTGTGGATAAAATTAAAGCAGAGAATACAGCATCTGGAAAGCTTTTCAGAACAAAAGGTGCCCAGAATTTTAGCTTTCAAAATGTGTTTCAATACTTTTAGAATTTTCATTCATATCCGGGGATGAAAAGAAAGTTTCGCCGTGATAATCTCATAGAATGTGGAAGTGAAAAAAACTTTCTAATTGTTCTGACCTAGCTTCTCCAGCGCCAAACATATTTTATTTGGCGATAATTCAATCAAAGCTCTCATCTCGATGGTATTCTCTGACGGATTCCTCTTTTTTAATAATCGTGACTACTCTTGCGATTTCTATAAAACTGAGATTTTGTGTGAAAGTAGATGTGTGATTCTCAATAATAAACCAAGGCTACCTTGCATTCAGAATCCATTCTGAAGAACGCACAGTATCAATTTTCATGACGAACGAGAGAATTTCTAGAGTGAAAGTACTGTACTCCTTTTGAAGTACTTGAATAGTTTGGACGTAATTATTTTGATTTATTGGGATCAATTATTTGGAAATCTTTTACAATCGAGTCAGAATTTTTTCACAGACAGTTCAGACGGTGGTGGATAACTTTGGCATGTGCATTTTAGTTGCAGAGACGACAAAGACGTTTTGAACAACCTTAGTCATTATAAACCCTACCAATTTCAGTTGATTATTTCATGTTGGATTAATAGCGCGTAAAAATTCACGAAGAACATTTTACGATTCAGAGGCAATTTCGCAGCGTCTTGTTCGTAAGGAGGGTTTAATGACGCTTGAATCAGTTTAACTCGCTACTGATTGATTTTGACTTCTGTGAATGGCTCGAATGAAGTAAGCTCTCGTATACTCAAATAGATGAATTTTTCTTTGGAGAATCTGAATAATTTAATTTTGACCTGGTGGTGAGAATTGCGTATAGAATTGCTCAAGACGGTGTTTCCTCAGGAAATGAAGATCTTTTCATTTATCCCAAAACGACCTGAATGTTATGATCGTAGATGCTCTACTGTATTCAAATTGGAAGAACCGCAAAATGATGCGTCTTATAATTTTTCTATTCGTGGTTTCCTTGGATTTGATGCCGATGAACGCGGCTTACGGTTTCCTGGTTTACGCTCGTATTTGGAACAACCGCGGAATGTCTTTTTGTTGCATCAAATCAGTAATGTTCTGTAATTTCTCGCTGGAATTCCGGAGCAGGTCGTTGTGTGGATAAAATTAAAGCAGAGAATACAGCATCTGGAAAGCTTTTCAGAACAAAAGATGCCCAGAATTTTAGCTTTCAAAATGTGTTTCAATACTTTTAGAATTTTCATTCATATCCGGGGATGAAAAGAAAGTTTCGCCGTGATAATCTCACAGAATGTGGAAATGAAAAAAACTTTCTAATTGTTCTGACCTAGCTTCTCCAGCGCCAAACATATTTTATTTGGCGATAATTCAATCAAAGCGCTTATCTCGATGGTATTCTTTGACGGATTCCTCTTTTTTAATAATCGTGACTACTCTTGCGATTTCTATAAAACTGAGATTTTGTGTGAAAGTAGATGTGTGATTCTCAATAATAAACCAAGGGCTACCTTGCATTCAGAATCCATTCTGAAGAACGCACAGTATCAATTTTCATGACGAACGGGAGAATTTCTAGAGTGAAAGTACTGTAGTCATTTTGAAGTACTTGAATAGTTGGGACGTAATTATTTTGATTTATTGGGATCAATTATTTTGAAATCTTTTACAATCGAGTCAGAATTTTTTCACAGACAGTTCAGACGGTGGTGGATTACTTTGGCATACGCATTTTAGGTGCAGAGACGACGAAGACGTTCTGAACAACCTCAGTCATTTTAAAACTTACCAATTTCAATTGATCATTTCATTTTGGATTAATAACGCGTGAAAATTCACGAAGAACATTTTACGATTCAGAGGCAATTTCGCAGCGTCTTGTTCGTAAGGGGGGTTTAATGACGCTTGAATCAGTTTAACTCGCTACTGATTGATTTTGACATCTGTTAATGGCTCGAATGAAGAAAGCTCTCGTATACTCAAATAGATGAATTTTTCTTCGGAGAATCTGAATAATTTAATTTGGAACTAGTGGTGAGAATTGCGTATAGAATTGTAGTTCTGCCACAAAGGAGTCCTTTACTTCTAGAAAAGTAAATAGGGTTTTGCTGGACTTACAATACTAGCATCTACGAGATGACATAAGTTTAACCTTCTTGGCGTTTTACTACGCAGAATATTAAACCGTTCGATGTTTTTATGTGGAAATTATTGTTCGTTGGAATTGTAGACCTTTACACTAGTCCAATGGTAATGTTTTCTTTTTGGAGTAACTTGGTAATTATATAATACAGTTGGACTCTCTCTCTCTCGCTCTCTCTCTCTCTCTCTCTCTCTCTCTACAACGATCTTGTCTACAACGATGTTATCTATATAACGAATTTTGTGTGGTCCCACAGGGTTAACTCATCATGTTATAGGGGTTCTCTATGACGAAATGCTCTCTAAAATGAATTTTTATGGTCCCTTGAAGAGAACCTTCTTCAAGCTTTGCATGGTCCCAGCTTTGCAAAACTTCGTTTAGTTTTCCGGAAGGCGTTAATCGACTTTGTTGGTGAGAATCGAGGTGTTTTCCCTCTTTGGCTAGTTAGCATGATGAAGCAATATTGCGAAAGGCTAGTTTAAACTTTTTTTTTAATTGCTTGCCAGTATGGTTCTTTTGGAAACCATTCTGATTGCAGCATCAAAGTTTCTGTGTGCGGAAATGGCCAGTGGACTTCTCTCCGCAAGAATAGTTTACCCCATCGTCGTCTTGTTTTCCTGATTACGACTTTGAATAATTGGTCGTTTGTTTTATTGATCCTCTGGTTGGAGCCAAATCAGGGTCATAAACTTTCCCACCGCGAGTCATTCTCTTGTCAGATCGAACGATAGTCGTAAAGGGGAAATTGCCGAAAACGGGGACTATTTTTTATCGTATTTTTATTTCCTTTGAGGAGTGCTATGTATCGACGAGAATATTATTTTGAAACGTTAATAATTATACAGTATGGTCAAATGCAAAGTACTCTCAAATCTTTTCAACTTCACGTCTCATGTGTCAAGAAATTTGCCCTCGCCCCAGGGCGTAATTCCATCCGAACGTTGACTGGGCTGCGAATGGCTCAACTTCCGCAATCGCATGAGAACGGATGCTTTTAGACTTGCTTTCTCCCACAACTCGGCGAGCTGGCTGTTTTCACTTCCTTGTGAAACTCGCCGATTCGTCAGCCACTGAATTCCTTCAACTCAGTGCATCAACAGACTTGATTCAAAAAAGATGCGCGAACCGCAATGCTGTTCTTTTTTTATATGCAGTAATTTAAGTTCCATTGTTTTCTGGATTCCATGCTTTCATCCAATTTGAATTTCTCACGAGCAGAAAGGAAAGAGTTGAAAGCCTCGACCTGAAATTCATTCATTCCGGAGCCGGAACCTGCTTTCTTATTGTGCGGAAATCAATCCTAAGCGTGAAAATCGTAATTGCTAATAATGAGGAAACTTCCAGCAAAACTGAAGACGAATGTTTGTATTCATTCGCACCATACAAACGCTTCTTGAAGTAAAGCTTTGGAATTTTAAATCCAATAATGTGCTAAAAATCGTTCTAAATAATGAATTTCAACCTTTTTGTGTTGTGCGTGTATTTAAGCTATAATAAACCCATTCTACTTATATCCAAGACCTTCGCGGTTCCGCATGCCTCCAATGTTTATTCGCTAATTAGAGCATTAATTATTTACGGATATTTCATCCAGCAAGAAATTTGAAGTATCCTTGCATCATCAACTTTAAATTCAAACCGTTATCCCCTGGAAATTTCCATAGCTCGATGCTTCTTCATTCTTATATCCATTTGATTTTAATTCTATTACATCCACGTCATGCATTCGAATTTCTTGATTACTGTATATAAATACTACAAATAATAGCCTCCCGAAGAACCAACTTCCACGCCAAGAGCATTCAGAGGGTCACTTTATTGGCAGTTGCCAGCGCGCGCAACAACTGGAAACCTTAACACCGACTGAAAAGTCCCAGCACACAGAAGATGAAGATCATTACAAGGATCCATAGTTCTTATAGAATAAACACGATATCCCTTAGAAATTACAAATCCACTGTTCAGTATAATGTTCATCATGCTTTCACGCCAGCATAATTGGAAACTTCCTCTGCATTTTCTCCAGAATAAAAAGGAGCAAAAACTCATAGAATTTCCGGAGAATTGATTTCCACGATTCCTTGAATGTATGCAATATTCCATTGCACGGGTCGACAAGAATAAACAGGAAAGGTGGGGTTATTTTATTACGTATAATGATCAGCTAAATCAATCTAGGCTCTCGTTGTGCTGCATCCATTTGGGGTTTTCAGCAAATTTCTAGCATTCTTTCAATTGATACCTTTAATCGCTCTTAAAGCATCGAGGGTTATATAGAATCTCTGAATTAGAAGGGATTTGAAATGCTGGGGCAATAATACGGCTTGTTGGCAATTTATATGCGGAAAGTTGTCTTCAGAGAACTTAACGATGCATATGATATGACGCTCAAAGAAATGAAAGCTAATGTTCTCTGTTGAATTTTTTTTAGTGAGACTGACTCTGTGTCTCAAAACTCAGACCAAAATTCACCGAGGCAACAATCCACGGATGGATGGAAAATTCCCATCAAAGATAAAATCAAAGAGATTTTCCCCTCTGCAATGCTCCGGGGTATACTGTACATCGAATTAAAACCTCAACAGCAGCGTGAAAAATAAAGATAAAATCTGAAGCCGTCAAAAGCCTAGCTAAAATTCCATACCCTGGATATCTGGATTTAAAAATGATAACAATGAATACACGTGCTCAAAGCCAGACAACTTATGGTAAGCTGTAAGAACCTGACCAATAATTGATACTTGATCTAAGGTGGACCGCTATCATATTTAATTCTAAGCTAGATTCAATCTTTTCACTTTGTTGTATGCAACATTCCAAAGGCATGAAATCTCAAACTGGGGAAATTTTGTACAGCACATTGACCAAGATTTCATTGTTCGAACATTTTATAAGAATGAAATCGAGAATCCAGGTTTAGGTAATTGAATTCACTGTACGGCTTAGTTATGCTGAGTCGAAAACCTCTCGTGTTTGAGTCCGCGTGTTTTGAAGAAAAATTGCAAATTTTGGACAACAGTGCCCACGAATTTCGAAGTAGCTTTTAACTTGCGCTTCGTTTCGGAATTTCTACTTATAAGGGATGTGTCGTTTTATTACATACGAAAGCATGTAATTAACAAAGGGATTCGAGGAGGCAAACACTGTCCCTGCTGAGAAGGCAGAAATGGGAATTAAAACGGAGTTGGGTCATCAGAAGTGATGATTCTGTGGGTCACAAGGGCAACCGATGACCCCAGGGTACGAAAGCAAACATTCGGAGGCTGACGGCAATAAGCGTAAAAGGCTTCCTGGGAAGTTCAACGCCATTTCGGACGTGTCACATAATTCTGAACTGTCGTGATTACTGATGCAATCTGAAACGTGGAATTTATTTTCAGCTCCAAATCTCTTATACAGCTCCATCTAGGTTGAAGTTAAATATTGTACGAGAACATCACGAACTTTCGAAACAAAGCCGACGTTAGTTTCAGTGGAACGAAAGCTGCGAGATGTAGCTGAATTGATTTTCGTGATTTCTTCGAATGTTTCCAATCTATCCGATCGTAAACAGCGGATCCAAAATGAGCGTTATCTGGAACACTGTAAAATATTGTGGATCTTGGGATTCCGCCTGTAAGGTCTTGATCTAGCCTGAGGGTGGATCAGCCCAAACTGGCGTCTGTACAATTTTACGACCCAACTTTCTCTCATAAATTGACTCTGTTCCTTGTACCGACTTGGGTCAAGCCAAAATCGTTCACCGTTACTCCGAAAAAGAACCCGTGGTTATTTTCTCGGAGAAAGAAGCGTACCAAATGCATTTCAAAACATCCGGATGACGATTGATACTTCACGGGGCTTGAAGACTTTTTCCGAAAAGATGTGTCAGCATCTTTGTGTAGCAGTATTTTTAAATCTTCTCGCGGACAATTTGTGAAAGACTTGTAGTATGCTTTTAGTTTATGGCGAAGCAAAAGCAAGACGGGTCGACCGGAATATCGCCTCAAAACATTTTTAGTGCAAGTTTTTCTTTCGTTCTCGGATAATTTATTTATGCTCCTCCATACCGTGAGCAGAAAGCTGTCAAGCCTAAATATATGTTGATTTCGCCTCTTCGCCTACTTCAAAACTGAAGAGTAAAACTGTGTTCTCTGTTCTGACAAACAACGTTTTGTGATCCGCAATGAATTCAATGAACGGTTGGGAGATCCGCTTCGCAGCCGAATAATTTTAACCATGACTTTTTTCCGTCAACTTCTTACTCATTTTCTAGATTCCAATTGATCATCCAAGTTATATTAAATTGACTTACACATGTATACTTGATGTACACCTAAAGGCTTAAAAAATCACAAGATAAATTCAATAGTCATTCATTTAAAATAATTAACCTTTTGGTTTTTGAGGCACGCTAGGATTATTTTAAAGACGAATTTCATTTCATCAAATTAAATATTTTTATTGAAAGGATACGCCTGTCCATGAATTCGGATAATTCGATTTTACAATGCTTATTTTCTCAATTCATCGTCTGCAATTAAAGTATTGTCGAGTCTAGCAAAACCTTAAAATTAGTTTAGAATTTAATTTCATGCAGAGAAATTTACAAAGCATTCTCCGTGCCTGCGTTTCGATTCTTTCGGGGTACTATTCAAAATCTTTGATCCTTAGTCTGAGCTTCGGAAACCCGCCTTAAGCTAATCTTATTCAAGTTGGAGATTACGATCAAATATTTTCGACTTTCCTCTGGCACTGTACCTTCATTCGCAATATCGGATGTGCTTGCTTGACATGATATTAAAATCAGTACTTTGATAGTGGTTTTTGCGGCACGGTTTCAATTTAATTGTGACTGGACCAAATTGTGTTGCATGCTGCTGAATGATACGCTATTTTATCTTGTCCTGATGTTGCATAACAACAGATGGATCATTTCACATTGCTCATGCTCTCAGTAAACGTTTACGTTGCTGCTTATGCTTCGAAGTTGAACTAACTGCATATAATCGTTTTTACACGGCGTACTTTTTAGGGTGTTCATTTTCAAAGTTAGCTGTCGAATTAGAAAGAGATCTTGATGCAGATGGTATCCTGCGCTGAATCACTAAAAGGGACTTCAAGAAAAGGGCTTATATTTATGGCGACGATTAACTTTATCTGAGATACAATACTGTACTGTGAACGCCTAAAAATTGCCGATAATAGTCGAATAAGAAGGAATGAAGAATTAATCTTAGACTTCCTCGAAGAAATAATTCGAGAATAAAATGTCGTAAGCTTCCCAACCTGTGGTATTTTTATTTGTTTTATTTTCTTACTTCGTGTCCTTTTATTTTGTTCCGTTTACAAGCTACTTCCCTTTGGATGAACTGGTACTTATGGCCAGATATTTCCTGTGTTATTGCGAAATGATTGTTTCATGTACGACCCTCCATTTGCAATGAAATAATGAAGAGGATTTATATTTTATTATATTCGGCTACAATGAAAACGTATTTAAGATGGTTACATGTCCATGTTTCTCTCTCATAATTTAGTACAAAATGAAATCGAACTTCATCGTTGCATGTCAGGAAAGACCTCTGGATGATGAAAAAATCAGCAGGATATAGTTTTCCCTTTTAAAAAAATAGGTCGGGGGTTTGGAAACTTGTGAGAACGCCATAACCCATTTCTCCCCCGAAGTGTGCTTTTTTTTTTTCGTTTGGGTCTGGGTCATATCCTCTCGAGTTGGGCAACGGGCCCGACGGGCCGGGTTGCGGCCATGTATCAGCGTCCCGTTGCGAACCCAGCGGCATGGCCCGGGCTCGTGTCTACGTGAGATTTGCTACCTGGAGCCCAAAAAGAGATCCCGCGGTACAGTACTGCGCGAGGCGCCTTTCGCCGCGCGTTCCTCGCATGCAACAATCGACCGATCCCGCCCCTCCTATCCCGATGTTACGCCACAAGGGTACTACAATAAATCAGTCTTCTGCTCACGGGCCGTACAGTACTTTCATTCGCAATGCCGCACGTACGTACCAGTTTTTCATAGTCTTACAAGCTTCCAGGGATTGACCATAGGGGATGTTCGGGATAAACGTTTCTTTTCCAGGGCTACGAGGTGAAAAGGAAATTGATAAACGGGAACAATCAAACGTTCATTATTTCAATCCAGTCAAAAAAGGCGAAAGTTACCTTGGGCGAAGAACTTAGTTACCAAGTCCGGGCAATATTTCGCGACGGTTCTCTATCGGTATCCCAACGATTTTCTTTGTAATTTCCACGCGATCCTGGGTTCCTCTGAGAAAAATTTATATACTGTATAATGAAATGAAGAAAATAAGTGAAATTATAAATCAGTCAGCATTTCCTCAAGAGGAGAAATCGTTGGCTCCCGAAGAAAAGACCAACGGAAATACAGATAAGTACGCCGTGTCCGTACCTAAAAATACAGTAAAGACAGATCATTCTTCTTTCCAAACTCCGCCATGAAAAGTTATTTCAAATATGGCACTAAAATGCAAAACTTTTGAGAGCATCCGATTTTGGATTCGAAAAGAAAGAAAAGTGGAATTATATCCGAACGTTCGACGTTAACACCGTGAAGATCACGTCGTGCCGAATTTTAGTTTATTTAATTACATTTTTGTAATAAACGATGAAAATGGCAACCATTTTAATTTCGAAAAAAAATCCTGGAAAAATTTTTCAGATTTTATTTGCATTTTAATATTGTTGAAAATAACTTTGATGTCAGTTGAAGTATTTGTGTCCAATGATGATTTTTAACGAGTTTGCAGTCATCAGTTCATTCTTGTCGAATGGGTAAATAATTGAAGGGCTGAGATGGCTCATCGTGTCTGTGATTGGTTAGAAATAAAAAATCAAGGCATTTTGAAAAGTCTAATTTGAACCACCTGCATTATTAACATACTAAGGGTCAGTTTAAAAGATTGATTTAACTTTTTAAAACCATGCTGGTCATACATATGCAGGAACAGCAAAACGATCAAACTGTAAATAGTGCATTTAAACAGATTCTGTAATTTAACGAACTTAGACTAATTGGAGATGCATTATTTATTACTTTACGGTTGTATCTCCCGCTCTGTACTGTATGTAACTGTTCTGGCGGTATCACGATTTCGCATATTTTTATCATGCCTGTTCTTTTTTTTTAATCCAAAACTTTGCAGAGCTTGACTTCAATCGTATAACGATTCAGGAAAACGCGTCTTTTTTATTTAATCTTCCTCATACTCTACATTATTGCTGTTCTCATTTTTCAATGCGCAATAGTAAATTTCCTTGATAAAACGTCGCTCTACTTCTCTTGATTTCTGCCCACAGAACTCGGAAATTATCATCTCATTTTTGGAATCAAACTGACCGTACCCCGTAATTGTTTTTTTCCCTCAAAAACGGCGCATTGTTTATTTTTTCTCGATATCAACCAAAAAATTCCTCTGACCCACTGGACTGGCATTATGTACTGTATTAGTTATAAAAATGTATCTTCCAGCTTTACAGTGGTTCTAGACAAATGCAAAGAATGCAAGTCTTAATTTTGGCTTTCTTTGCAAGATTAAAAACTGCTCGGGAAAAGCTCCTCTTGCAACGACATCACGTCGTAAAGCAAATGAATTCGCAAGCGTTCTCCTGAAAGCGAAGATTGTGTCTACGGATGACGAGCCCAGCGAAACTGGGCTTTTCACTTCATACGTGTAAAAATCAAGTAATTTTTTTCAATACGTTCTGTTTTTGGCTTCGTCTGGAACTGCAGACCCCACGTATAGAGATAATTTCCACAAAATGTCTTCAAATGAATAATAAATGATGCAGCGAAAGATTATCAAAACTTTGAATTATCCGTTCGAGGGCTAGTTGATGAATTTTCATCAACACGTCAATATTCGTTTCAAACCGCAATCCTAAGATTCGTAGAAAAATCTCTTGCGTGACGTTGTTATGGATGTATGGTTCCCGCTGCGAATGTGCTCCACCTGTTCAGATACCGTAGAGCGACTCACATGCAAGCTGCTGGTATCTGAGCTTTGAGTTGTTTTGAAATTTTCATAGGTGTCGCTCAATAAACCTTTAAAACGCACCGATTGCTTAGTCCATGTACGCACAGCAAAACATTCATTATCCAAAATTTGTTTATCGATCGGATGAAGGTCTGCATTGAAATTCCATGAAGTATAGCATCTTAAAAAGTGTACTTCATAATTTTAAAAACCTCTCCGATCATTTAGAATTAAATGGAAGATGGTGCACTGCATGTAGCGAGTGCGGATATATACGTCGAAATGTGACGATATGCATTACATTAATTATACTTTGGTATTGCGTAATATTTGCTGTCTGCTTTGAAGCTTTTTATTCTTGGAGATGAAATCCCGCCATTTTGAAACTTTATAATCTAATATATTGTGATAAATCCCATCGTTCCTGGTAAGTTAATCCTCGGTTTTATATGCACGAAATAACGGTCGGAATATGGAAATTCGAAAATAATGCAATATTAGAAGATTCAACGTAAACGACCCGGAACGCATCGGGTTATGACCGCATCAACCCAAGATCATTCCGAAAGATGTTTCATGCATTTTTCTACCATCACAAACATATGATTCTGTTTTGAAGAATGACGGCAAACAGCCCACGGATGGACAGAAAATAAAAGGAAGAGACAGATCATTACCACTGTCACGGTTCAGAGATGAAATGTGGTGGACAACCTTTTGCAGTAAAATGCTGAAGATTCTATAGGACTCGCATCAGTATGATTCCAAGTTTTCTTCAATTTTAGATTTTGAATGACTACTGGTGGATTTAGCAGGTACTCTGTGCAAAAATTTTCACGCATTTTTCAGCGTATACCAATTAGATTGTTTTATTTTACCTGATGAACATATTTAGAATGAAGGAACGACTGTATCGAAGAACTAAAGTAAGTCCTTTAGTAATTCCCGGAAAGAAAAATGGTTTTGCAGAACTTCTTCTTTTAGTCCCAATACACCCAAAAAGATGTCTACCCAAATTATTGAGGTTCTCTATAAGGAAATTCTCGAACTTTTTTTGGTCCCCTGAATTTTTTTGTGGACTGAGTCCACCTGTACAGTACTTGAAATTTTGAAGAAAAAAAGGGAGAATACGCATAAGGGTAATAATATATAATACTTCAACTCTAGCTTCAGGGTTCCACTGATGAACGATGGCTCAACATTTTTTGGAAGAAAAAAAAAACTATAAAAATCACCAGACATTTTTTTTTTAAATGACCGAAGCATCTTTGAGAAAAAACGGAATCGAAGTTGGTTTAAAGTCAAGACTGTTTTTTGCATTTTAGTTTGAAATCCTCAACTCATTACAAATTCTTGCTCAAATGGGTTTCGTGTGCGTTTTGATTCATCCGATTAGGCATGGTTTCGCTTCAATTAGCTGAGTTCTGGTTCTGTCGTGGTATGTCAGGTTAAATTCAGCAGCTTTAGATTTGTCCAAGTTAATTGCTCCTGAAGCGTTCAGTGGTTGAGGCGACACCTGTCCCACGATCGAGAAAACTAGGTGATCTAGGCTCAGATATTTTGAGAATGACTCGAAAAATAAAATAAAATAACGAGTCTCACTTATGCTCTGAGGCCGACAACATTAAATACAGTATTTTGCTGTGAAATCCCACGTGGAAAAAAGGTTGCGCACCTTCGGTCGACAGGAACCCCTGCGCGCGGGGCAGCGTTCGATTCATTCACTACGACTGATGTCCGGCTAATTGCTTCACGGTCCAGCGACTTTCTCCATCCTCCCTGAGATCATTCAGTTTGAAGGAATCCCATAGAACTTCGTAGCTGACGGGTACTTTTGGTACATGCGTAAGAATTTAATCAACTTCGTTTTCGCTGTTTTCCGCCATCTCTTGACGCTGACGGCTGCGAACTTCTCACAAGGCTGTTCGTTTCTAACGAATTCCTCACGGATAAACCAAAAGACATGAAATGTACTTGAAGTTGTAGATTGCTTTTTTTCATGTAGTGGAAATTGCGCGCTGTGATCAACTCTAAACTTGGGCGCGGGTGGATGGTTATGAAAATGGGAACTGCGATTTTCTTTTTCAAGAAGTGTCTGAAGTCCATAGATATACGTATACGTACACTTTCCGAGGGTTTTCTCTTTTTTGTTGCTGGTTGAGAACTTCGATCATAGTGTGCAGCACTCGTAAAATGATGCAAGGCTGCTTCATGTGGATCAATTAAAGCAACTTCGATCGTAGTAAAAACTAATTGTTAAAGTAAGCGTGGGAATTTTTGAAGCAATTACTTGAAGCCCCTGAACTAGCTTTTCTTTTGCTGTTCTTCTATAGGTAATGATGAGAATGAAGTACTTCATGAGTTGCATGAAAAATGCGATACGCTCCCCGATTTTGCTGGCATTGTCGATCTTAGTACTTTCGATTTTCCATGAGGATTATTCCGATGCCCGTCAACTATCACGATGTATATGAGATGATGGATGCGAGATGAGCGAGATGAATGACTTCCGAGGAAACTTACGTTTTCTTTCCACGCCGTAAACAAGATACGTTGGCATTGACAAAAATGATCAAAAATAAATCGATACCTTTTTTTAATGAACAACGGAAGCAAAGAGGGTTGTCGTGGTCAAAAGCTGGAACATGATTTGGATTGAAAGGTGGTTGAGGAAAAGGCATTCATCTTCAGAACATTGTTCACTCGAGCAGAAAGCAGTCTTGAAGCACATTCCCTTCTCTGGTGTGCTCTTCGCACCAAGAACACCACTGATTTCTTTGTCTATCACACCCACGCTTTATTACCCACGGCTTACACGCTGATGATGCTCAAACATTTAGCGATTCATAATTTCCATCTTGGATGCACTTCTCTGGTTTATTTGGGATTTTAGTTTTTCCCGATTTCCCGCCAAAACGCGTTTTGTTTCAATTTGTCCTAATTCCAATGCCCCTGAAGTTTTTTTTTTTTGGTGTGCCTAAATGAGGAATAATTCAAGGGAATAATTACATATGAGGCCTGAGAAAAACGATGTTATGTGAACGTCGGCATTTGGGTAATTAGTTAAGTCGCTGTGATTCGTGGTGACTCCTGCATAATTATTTTCTTTTGATTCTCGATTTTGATGAAGTTTGGTTAATTTTTTAGAGCAGGGTGATGGAAAGCTGATGTCTGGTTCTGGTGGAATACTAAAAGGAGAACTGCGAAAAATGGTTTGTTTCCGTGAAAAATCATGCGGAATCAGAAGTTCAAATTCTCAAGGTCTGAATCAATTGAACAGTTACGCAACTCTGCCGGTCAAAAAATACACGGTATCAGCTAGTCATCCGGTTCTAGAATATTTTATGAAAGTTTATACGGGTGAACTCAAAATTATTTTTGGTGGGGAAACAAAATGAAGCATTTTGAAGACATTTTATCATAGAAGTGCTTGTGATGCTTCACGAGTATTGTGCATTAAATCATGTCTCTCATGGTCATGAAATGTTTTCCATAAGGTTGTACAGAAAAAAATGTGGAGTTCAGTTTTGAATCATGAATTGACGAGTACTGTATTGAAATGCAAAAATGCTCCATTTGAGATAGTTTTGAAGAGAGTAAAACACCATTTATCTTTTCTCTGATGAACTTGGGCCTCCATGGACCGTGTCCGATTTTATCTTCAATGAGTTTGAACAAAGTGGCATTAATAATTTTAAAATGTATTAGCAATTTTCCTCGGATCAACCTGAATGTTTTCCGAAAATTGAACATTATTGGTCGATTCGTTGGATTTTTTGTTGGATTAAATGTCTACGATATTTGATGGTCCAAGATATTACCGTATATTGCATTATTGAGGCCAATTTAGTTCAGGGTTCTTGGGATTTTAGAGGGATCTAGTTTTTATAAATTAATAAATACAACTGCATCAAGGGGATACTGTACTTTTGAAATTCAATTATTTCAGACTCTGGATCATTGGATCGGAGATTTCCGCCGTGATGAATCTACAATATTATAGTAGATCCCCTTCCCAATTTTATAGTTTCTTTGGTGGGCATCTGAGTGTATGACCCAGAACACTACGGAATAATTGATAATCTTAGATTTCACGAAAAGGACGTTTCGCATTAACAGATCTCGGTCATTTTAGATTAGTGCAGCTCAACATACGGCCCACGGGCCGGATCCGGCCCGCAGAAACTCTGCATTTGTCCCGGAGTCCCTTCCGTATATTTTTCAAGTCAGCCACCACTTTTAAAATATATATTGACAGACGAATTTAAAAATTCGAAATCAAGGGTTGCTCCATCCTCGAAAATTTCCAGGAGGCAATTTATGCATGTGATTTAATGCAAAGAGCTAAACTAGATTTGAAACCTTTTCTCTACTCAAAAAGCTTAAATTTGAACCTAAAAATTGAGTATGGGCCCACGAGGATCACACTCCTTCTCTGCTATGTGGCCCTAGGCCACAAAGAATGTATTAATGTGGCTCTTGGCCATCACATCTGAGTTGAGGAGCATTGTTTTAAATTTAGCTTTCAAAATCCGGGGCCGTTTCTCTGTTTGACATTTCTACGAGTTACGATTGACTGGATCAGTTCACGTTGCAAATTTGCATATTGGGACGAACCTGTGCAGTTGGTCTCGGCTGGTTTACGAGCAGCGATTTGCTTTCGCCCTTACAGCAAGCGAAATGATTTCCATTTCTGCCCCCGCAGTTGTTTCTCGTTGGCACNTGATCAACTCTAAACTTGGGCGCGGGTGGATGGTTATGAAAATGGGAACTGCGATTTTCTTTTTCAAGAAGTGTCTGAAGTCCATAGATACACGTAAACGTACACTTTTCGAGGGTTTTATTTTTGTTGTTGCTGGTTGAGAACTTCAATCATAGTGTGCAGCACTCGTAAAATGATGCAAAGCTGCTTCATGTGGATCAATTAAAGCAAATTCGATCGTAGTAGCAACTAATTGTTAAAGTAAGCGTGGGCATTTTTGAAGCAATTACTTGAAGCCCCTGAACTAGCTTTTATTTTGCTGTTCTTCTATAGGTAATGATGAGAATGAAGTACTTCATGAGTTGCATGAAAAATGCGATACGCTCCCCGATTTTGCTGGCATTGTCGATCTTAGTACTTTCGATTTTCCATGAGGATTATTCCGATGCCCGTCAACTATCACGATGTATATGAGATGATGGATGCGAGATGAGCGAGATGAATGACTTCCGAAGAAACTTACGTTTTCTTTCCACGCCGTAAACAAGATACGTTGGCATTGACAAAAATGATCAAAAATAAATCGATACCTTTTTTTAATGAACAACGGAAGCAAAGAGGGTTGTCGTGGTCAAAAGCTGGAACATGATTTGGATTGAAAGGTGGTTGAGGAAAAGGCATTCATCTTCAGAACATTGTTCACTCGAGCAGAAAGCAGTCTTGAAGCACATTCCCTTCTCTGGTGTGCTCTTCGCACCAAGAACACCAGTGATTTCTTTGTCTATCATACCCACGCTTTATTACCCACGGCTTACCCGATGATGATGCTCAAACATTTAGCGATTCATAATTTCCATCTTGGATGCACTTCTCTGGTTTATTTGGGATTTTAGTTTTTCCCGATTTCCCGCCAAAACGCGCTTTGTTTCAATTTGTCCTAATTCCAATGCCCCTGAAGTTTTTTTTTTTTTTTTTTTTTTTTCCTAAATGAGGAATAATTCAAGGGAATAATTACATATGAGGCCTGAGAAAAACGATGTTATATGAACGTCGGCATTTGGATAATTAGTTAAGTCGCTGTGATTCGTGGTGACTCCTGCATAATTATTTTCTTTTGATTCTCGATTTTGATGAAGTTTGGTTAATTTTTTAGAGCAGGGCGATGGAAAGCTGATGTCTGGTTCTGGTGGAATACTAAAAGGTAAAACTGCGAAAAATGGGTTGTTTCCGTGAAAAATCATGCGGAATCATAAGTTCAAATTCTCAAGTTCTGAATCAATTGAACAGTTACGCAACTCTGCCGGTAAAAAAATACACGGTATCAGCTAGTCATCCGGTTCTAGAATATTTTATGAAAGTTTATACGGGTGAACTCAAAATTAATTTTGGTGGGGAAACAAAAATGAAGCATTTTGAAGACATTTCATCACAGAAGTGCTTGTGATGCTTCACGAGTATTGTGCATTAAATCATGTCTCTCATGGTCATGAAATGTTTTCCATAAGGTTGTACAGAAAAAAATGTGGAGTTCAGTTTTGAATCATAAATTGACGAGTACTGTATTGAAATGCAAAAATGCTCCATTTGAGACAGTTTTGAAGAGAGTAAAACACCATTTATCTTTTCTCTGAAGAACTTGGGCCTCCAATGGACCGTGTCCGATTTTATCTCCAATGAGTGTGAATAAAGTGGCATTAATAATTTTAAAATGTATTAGCAATTTTCCTCGGATCAACCTGAATGTTTTCCGAAAATTGAAAATTATTGGTCGATTCGTTGGATTTTTTGTTGTTGGATTAAATGTCTACGATATTTGATGGTCCAAGATATTACCGTATATTGCATTATTGAGGCCAATTTACTTCAGGGTTCTTGGGATTTTAGAGGTACAGTATCTAGTTTTTATAAATTATTAAATGCAACTGTATCAAGGGGATACTGTGCTTTTGAAATTCAATTATTTCAGACTCTGGATCATTGGATCGGAGATTTCCGCCGTGATGAATCTACAGTATACTGCTTTGCAATTTTATAGGTTCTTTGGTGGGCATCTGAGTGTATGACCCAGAACACTACGGAATAATTGATAATCTTAGATTTCACGAAAAGGACGTTTCGCATTAACAGATCTCGGTCATTTTAGATTAGTGCAGCCCAACATACGGGCCGGATCCGGCCCGCAGAAACTCTGCATTTTTCCCGCCTCCCGCGGGTGTTTCCGTATACTTTTCAAGGTGGCAGCCACCACAATTAAAATATATATTGACAGACGTATTTAAAAATTCGTGATCAAGGGTTGTTCCATCCTCGAAAATTTCCAGGAGGCAATTTATGCATGTGATTTAATGGAAAGCGCTAAATTATATTTGAAACCTTTTCTCTACTCAAAAAGCGTAAATTTGAAATTCAAAATTGTGTATTGGCCCACAAGGATCACACTCCTTCTCTGCAACGTGGACCTAGGCCACAAAGAATGTATTAATGTGGCTCTTGGCCATCACATCTGAGTTGAGGAGCATTGTTTTAAATTTAGCTTTCAAAATCCGTGGCCGCTTCTCTGTTTGACATTTCTACGAGTTACGATTGACTGGATCGGTTCACGTTGAAAATTTGCATATTGGGACGAACCTGTGCAGTTGGTCTCGGCTGGTTTACGAGCAGCGATTTGCTTTCGCCCTTACAGCAAGCGAAATGATTTCCATTTCTGCCCCCGCAGTTGTTTCTCGTTGGCACACTTGGCGGCGCGTCGCGTTCGCCTGTTCCATGAATATTCCCGATTGGCTTTATTTCACCTTGTCCTGTATACTTTGGCGCGACGGAAATTACCATTGGAAATGAGGGTTTTTCTTTTCTTTTCAACCTCCGTGGTGAATGACGGGGGTGTTGAACTTCGTTCAATGCCCGTTGTTCGAGCATGCTTTCGAGACTGATGTCGTGACGGCCCCGGGTCAATCGTGCTTTGTTGTGGTGATAATCCGAGGAAAGGCTTCATTTTCGTCGGATTCTTCAGGAAGGTCGATCGAAACCATTTTCCGGAATACAAGTAATTCCGAATTGACCTTCAACCCATGGGGAAAGTCTGAACATGTACGACGTCGCGATGGGAAAGGAAAATGACAGAACTGTATTGATCTTGACGGTAGGATAAAAAGACCGCTACGTCCAATATGTCTCTTGAATATGTCATATCCTGGTGGTTAATAACTCATGCCAGATTTTTGAAAATCATTAACGTTAACGCATGACAGTTTCTATTCTAACGAAAAAACAAGTTTGAAAAAATTATCGTGTAGGTTGTTCCGGTTGAGGAATCGAAGAATTCTGGGCATTTTATTTGCTTTTTTTCTGTATATCTATGTTATTTTCTCTACCAGCATTTGAAAGCTCAGATTCATTCCGAAAAATCATAAAAAATTACAAGGCCATTACCAACCAATTTTTTTTTTATCGGTGAAGGTACAGTACTACAACGCAGAAGTCTAGCTGGCAAGAAAACAAGATGCTGTTTAGCATAAAATCGTAAAAATGTGTGTACATGCAGGGTGGAATATAAGTTTTTTCTTCTTTACCAGATGCTTAATTTTAACTTACTGAAATGAGGTGTATTGTGTGTTCTAATGCATGTTTCAGTGATTGAGATTTTTCTATCGCGGTGTAGGCTTCATGACACTCAATATGCTGATTCGAGGAAAGTTTTTCGCCCTGCATCACCTCGCGGGCCCGCATTTTGCATAAATCGAATGCATATCCGCATCGACTAGAACATACTGTATCTTCTCAACCTTTCCTCTCCTTTGGATCGAATTTTTCGATAGTCCGTTTCTGTGGATTGGTATCTTCTGGTTGCACATGTGCACAAGGCCGTCTGGAAATGTTATAAACTCGTAGGAGGAGGGAGGGAAAGTTCCCGAGGACTAAAAGAAAATCTCTGCGGATCAATCCGCGAACCACGGGTTGAAGAACACTGAATTTGAGAGAAGACGTTTTTGCACAACTGGAATCATGCGATTCCGGAGATGATAGAAAGGAATTGTTATCAGCAGCTGGCTTGATTGTGAATTCAGATCTGATGGGCAAGTTTATGATTTTTCGGGATTTGTTGATGGGTTTGGCGAGCGCAGACGAAGTAAATAGCATATTTCGGCGCCGACTGAAAGTACTTTCTGACCCCACAGTGAAAGTCCTTCAATGCATGTGGAAATCGATCAGACGCCCTCAGTATCTTTATCACATCGCATCGGGCTTTTCTTCGCCCATTTTTCATATCCTGGTCTCCAAAGGTACAATCATGCGCATTGCAGGATGATTAAACAGAGAACGACAGTAATTTGTGAAGTATTATCAGCATAAGCAGCTAACTAGGAATTTAATAATCATGAATGTACTGTATAAGATCCAATGCGCGGTAATTCCTTTAGATATAGAACCCGACGGATTAGTCATGGCTGAAATTTTCATTGGAAAAGTTGTAATGGAGCCTTTTGAAGTACAGTAGAATCTCGTTCAACGTATTCAAATGTAACAAAAATCGATTCCATGGAATTCACTTTTCAGGTCCTTGCTTAATTGCCGCAATGTTATTTTAGTTTCTTTACAACGGATTTTTCTTTATCACAAAACTATTTTACTGGCCCTAACGATTTTTTTTTATTCCGCGAATTGATCATTTTTAGCACGCACAGAACAAGCTGATTGGAGGGTTGAACTAAAATTTACTAAGTGGACTAGGAAAAGCGAATTTATTTTAAAGTATGCATCTTGGACCTTGGAAGTCGTACAAAAATCAAATGGAAGGTAAACCTTGATGAAGCACCTTCCGGCGATATTATTCATTTCTATGACTGCATTTCCTTTACTGCTATGGGGATTACATAAAAAAATGTTTTCGAACAATTTAAATGAGATACAACTTGATCTTTCACCTTCCACGTTTATGTCAATTTTTCTGATTCGAGAGCGAGATCCTCTTGTAAGCCAACCAGGTGGCCTTGGTACACGTGCGTCTGACCAACTACCTTCAAGGTTGTGGTCCGATCCTTAATGGTAAATTGAGCGATTTCATTGCTCAAAAATAGTGTATTTCCTCCTGAACCGCCGTGAATTTTGTATTATTAATCGAGAGATGTAACACTACATAGAATCGAATCGACAAAAGCCAGGGAAATAATTACGGTGAAGGAAAGCGGGCGAATTGGCGTTAATGTGAATCGCTATGCCTAGAGTTCGTCCAGGCATCAAGGGAAATGCGTGCTCTAGTTTCCTGAAACTGGAGCACTATGGTCAGCCGCCAGTCTGTAAAATTCGTAGACCGTTGGTTCCCGAGGGAAAACGTGGGAAATCACTGGACGAATCCCGGAAATGGGATATCATAGCTTCAGGACTTCCCGGAAATGTCTTCCCTGTGAAACGCCTTCGTAGCCCACAAGCAAAATGAAGTTGTCCAAGTTAGCCCATTGACGGTTGGGAACTAAACAATACGTAAGCAGTCGAGTGAAAACAGGGGAGTTCGTAATTTCTGCGATCCTTCTGTATTTTCAGAGAGCTTCAAAACCTTTTGTATTTTTTCACACACTTTCCTATCTTACACTAGAATTTGATAATGCAGTTGATGTATAAATTGAGACATGCCACAACGGGCTTCATGTCTCGCGGAAATTTGTTAATCATGTAAGAAAGCATTGAGAATTGTAAATATATTGAAATCATCTCCCATCTCCTAACAGGTGCAGCTGACTTCAATATTCTATCATCCTAGACGATTTGGGAGAACGTTTAGGAATTATTTGATGTTGAATTTTCATTTGAAAATATTTTCGAATAATCGAGTGATCACTGTCACCAAATTTATTTTTGAATGTTCTTACCTCCAAAAAGTTTTGATGTGCGAGGGCTTGAAAGGAAATTCCAGTAACTTCACGATTTTAAATAAAAATACAGAGTGCTAACCATTAATTTTTATTGCATTTAATATATGCGAATACCGTGGATTGCTGTATCTATCGATATCGAGAACACGCACTTTTTTTTTAACGCAAACTGTATTCCAATCGTCGTCTACCAAAGCAGTTTCGTTATCATTTCTATCATTTCTGTCCTGCAATAAAATTGGTGAAAAGTTGGCCAGAAGAAAATGCCCAGCATTTTTCTTCTCAAGTTTTCGGAACGAGAGACTAGGAATCACGAAGGCGTATGAGAAACAGCTTCTGCTTGTGCCGTTGAAAAAAAGAGGTGTTCACTTTTTTGTGCAAATATTTTCTTTCGTGCTCAGTTTGAACAGGACTCATTCTTAAAAAGAGAATTCACAAAAAATTGACGGGGATCAATGATCAACATTTTCGAGAACTTTTCGTCATCGGAGCCATGCGCTTTTTCTTCTGTAAGAAACCTCGTGACTTATCGGTTCAGGAAAACATTGATCTTTCTTTATCAAGAAATACTTATTGATTCACGTCGAAACTACTGTGCTATCCACACCATAGAAGACTCGCTCGTCGCCTTTTATTGCTTTTGACCTCAGACGTAATGGCTTAATTGATCAGATAAAAATAGTCCACGTGAGTGACCAGTCCTGGATACTGGAATAACTGCTGTCCAAGTTCATCTAGTCATCGCAGGGGACACTTTTTGACAGAAAACATTTCCCTAGACAATCCATCGGCTACCGAATGACCTTCGGCATTGAAAAGTGGTTTAGTTATTTTTATTGGGCTATTTCAAGCGTATAGTTTCCTGGCTCATTCACTATAAGGAACTTGAAGCGCGGACTTGCAATTACATGAATTAAAGGACTGATCGTAATCTTTCAACTGCTTTTCTTCTCGACTTTCCTGATTCACGAAAATTTGATGAAGAATTACATTACAACATGCGTAATTATTTTATAAATCTAAAATTAATCTTGTACGGTTTTTTTCCATTACCACCCTCCCCCAATTGACCCTCTGTAAATCGGTTTTGTCCGCAGTGATCCTCCGTATAGAGATTTTTTTATGTGATACATTCATCAGTGAGTGGGCGTATCTACGTATTCAATCTATAAAAATTATTGAAGCTATAAGCTTCCACTTACAAGGAATATACGGTAATAATTTCGAACGAGTGGTTTGTATTCGGGGACACGTTTTCCCATACAGTCGCTGTATTTGTGATGAAAATGCGTGAAAAATTATTTTAGATACCCTACAACTACCCTGGTGCTCGTCGGGACGGGTCTTATTAAAAAATCACCCAGCTAACAACGAAGAGACAAAATTCAAATGTATCGGTGGTAATATAGAGTAATCTACTGTACTGTATAGTGATATCATCGGAACAGCAGCACAGTGTCTCTTTTTCTTGGTCATCCGATCCGAGTGACTGCAATTCGTATTTTCGTGCTTATAGAACTGCTTTTGTTCGTATCGCAGCTTTGCCACTATTTTTGGGGTAACTGTGGTTCACCTGTGTTCGAAATTTTTCATTCATCGCTGGGGTAATGCAACACTTCTTGTGTTGCATGGATTGTTCGTTATTTGAGGTACATTGCTTTCCGAATATTTTTTGGTCCTTAGGGATCATTTTAGTTTCATTTGCATCACGAACCTTATTGCAGCATTCGTCCAGAGCAAAATTGATATTTTTGAGAATTTTAGCCTCATAATATCGATGGGCATATTTTTATGGGGCCATGTTCTATGAATAACAACTTCTGAAATTTCTAGTGGTCAGAGAAGATTCTATCTTAGACGTGGCATTTTAATTTTCGTGTCCTTTCACGTGATTTTATTGGAACATTTTTGCGAGTACTGTAAATTTTCTAAAAGACGGTATAATCCATTCTGAATACCGTGCCTTGGTATTTCTTGGAGACCCATTGGTAATTGAAATGAAATCATCTTACAACGATACTCAGGGATAAAACAAAAAAATTTTAAAATCGATGCACCTCATATGAAATAGTGGGCAAAAATTAAAATTCCTACCAAAATTGAATTACATCATAGGCCGAAGCCAACCCCCTTAACGGAGTTTTCCCCATGAAAAAGCGGAAAAACGTTCATTTGTAAATAATTAAATCATTTAGACTCTTTCTGCTCCTCCACGATTGAGCTGCATCGCGAAAACATAGGTTTTTACGCAATACTGTACTTTATTCTTCGACTTGCTTTATGCTCGTTGTCGATTTAGCTCGAACTTCATGGCTGTCCGACGATGTCTGAGGCATCTGAAGTCGACCCACGCGAGAAATAAAGCTTTTACTTCAACTCCACTTTTCGGCAGCGTGGGTTTCGATGCGTGTACCAGAAAGAATGGCGATCTTCGCATTCATGGGTTTAATGTGATCATCATCCACGGCGAGCATAAGACGAAAAAAAAAAACGTTGTCGGAAGACGACCGGATCTTAGCATGGCAACTACACCTGGGTCCTAACTCTAATTGGTCCCACGGAGGAAACCCGTTGCCTTTACCATCAACCGGCGACGGGGAAGGATGATCCCTGCGAAGGTTGAAGAACCGCTCCGAAGCTGCTTTAAATGAGAGCTAGGATGCCTTAAATATCCGAAATTGTTCCTCTCCGCTCCGTTTTAAACCTTTTCTTCTTCTTTTTTTTTTCATGGCTATTCTTGATGCTTTTCACGTTTGCATCTCGTGGAGGAAGGAACCCCTTGCTACCTTTTGGTGCGTCATTATAAGAGCCCGCGAGTCATTGAGTGCATGGAAATACTTACTTGAAACATCCCGAGGTCCACGTGCCTTGTAAGCATTTCATGGTTTTTCATGATTCCTGTTTCGATAGATTCGGGATTTCAAATCTACATTAGATATGTGGTTTCGTGATGTTCTGTTGGAGAAACCTGAACTCGTCACGACTGCGTTCATGGTCCTAAAAGTCTGAAACGTTCAATTTAAATCAGAATCCTTCTCACGTACTTCCTGAAGGTACAGCTAAAGAAACTTTTCTGTGAAGTATGTATCAATCGTAAAAATACGGTAACCTTAAATTGTGGATTGGTGAATTTACTTCTCATGCAGCATTCTGTGATTAAAATACAGTACTGTACATGTATCTTGCTGAACAGAATTTTCTGTAAAGTATGAATCAATTGTAAAAATGGGATAACATTCAGTGTGGAAAGTTGAAGTTACTTCTCATAAAGCATTCTATGAAACACGTGCATGTTGTTTCGTCCAATATATTTCATGAAAATATCGATGGACTGTACTTCTCAATAATCCATGGTCATCTGAAATAGAAAAGATTCGGAATTCTAACCCCGCATATTTTGTGTGCAAAGGATTATTATGGAACAGTGCTTAGACCGACAGCACGCTGGTCTCTGTTCTATTTTGCGGATTCTGCAAGATGCAAATAAGCTTTGAAGCAGTTTTAGCGTATATTATCATCAATACAAAAGCATCAATAAACCAAGAAGGCCGATGCGAGAATCGAAAGTTTTTCGGTAGCTTGTATGGCTTTTTTTGTTAAATTCCTATTCCGATTATTTTTATTTTTGTCAGTGAAATGAAGAGAACAGTTTTTGGAAAAAAATGAATTGCACTAACGATGCATCGACCGGCCATAATTTTGACATTTTTTAAAACCTGGAGAAGGGGGAGGGGGTTGAAGAGGTCTCATTAGCATTTATGAGGAGATATTTCATCACCTTTCCCAGAACGAGAGATCGTGTAATGACATTTCGCACTCGGAGGTGCACGGGTTCGCGTCGTTTGGAATCTTCATGATGTCGGGCGACAAAATCGGTAATTGATGTACTCGTGGGAGGAAATCTTGTTGAAGAAAATGTGCGCAGATTGTGTGGGTCTAGTGCTCTTATACTGACTTTCACGGTGCAATACTGGTGACGTGAAGAGGTTTATTGCTCGGACCAGGCACCGCGGCGGCTCTAAAAGCGGATGAGGAGTAAGAAACAAAAAATAATTTGATCACGTTTTTGCGTGATCCTCGCTGCGTTTATTAGCCGCGAATCGTGGCAGAAGTTCTCTTCATGTGGGTGGGTGAAAGTTGATTGGTCCCGACGATCGATTTATTCGTGGTGAACGAACGTTGGAGGGCCCTTCTTTTTCCGCGACACCACCGAAAAAAAAAACGCTTCTGGAAGTGCGTAATTTCACGCTCGTTTTCCAGAAAAGTCCTGAGTCACTTCGAGGCTGATTGAAACGAATCCTTTTTTCCTTCCTGATCACCTGGGTTGCCCGTGATCAGAGAAACCCCCTTCGCAGCATTCGAAACTGCTCACAGGATATCAACCCTGGTCACGATCTCGACGACGGCTTATCTAGCGATGAAAGCTATTAATCCAATGCGTTTTCTTTTCTGGGCCGATCGGTGTTATCTGATGCGAATTCACCGTTTATCACAGAGCGTTCTACATTCAACTACTTCACGGGCCGAGCAGAATGCATCACTTTCTTTTGTAGTTAATTTTCCCCCGCCCCAAGCATTTTTGCTTCCAGGTCTTGATTGAACCTATATCTTCTGCAGAAATTCGATATGGATGCTTTAGCTGCGGGCTTTTCAGCTGGTGATACGCAGGCGCTTATTGAAAGATGGTATGGCAAAGCTGTTGTTTTACGATCAAATTCGTCATTCATTTACAAACCAGTACTGTAATGTATTCAGGCTGTTCAAAGTGTTCTTCACAATTAACTGATAGGTCTAGCAGTGCTCGGTACACAGCAGATGGTTGGCATGTCATTTCAAGTTATGCCATTGGAAATAAGTTGAAAAGACCTTTTTATGTTAAATGAAACTGACCAATGCGTTTCATTTGAAGGAAGATTCATTTTGAAGAAAAAAAATATTTTTGAATAGTTCCTGCTTTAATATATTAGGATATATATTATATTAGGTATTATTATATTATATATATTATATTATATTAGGTGAGCTGATGTTGGCTTAACGCAATCACTATAGTCTCACTTATTGTGCACGAAGAACAAATGAAGTATGGTATGGTGATTTATTTGGCGAAAGGTCTAAAGTCTCTAAACTTTTCCCGTGAAGTAAAAGGTTCACAACTCATGATTGATCGAACTATGATCACATGACGATGAGAAGATCTTCGGGATTAGTTGTTTTCTTTTTCTGGTGACTTTTCGGTGACACGAAAGCATGCAAAGAAATTAAAGCCGCTTTCGGTAATTACTGCATAATTAACCAGACCGCGGAATTTAATCTTCTTAAACAGAAGACTGTTCTTCCGCGAAGAGTACATGACTTCGACGAAACTTCGGTGGCTATAGTACTTTTTTAATGGAATTTGTGAAATAGAAGCTGGCTATTTCTGAGAAAATGGGAGAAATTTCGCTGGAGCCAAGACTGTTAATGAAAAGTTTTATAATTTCCGGGTTGAATCATGATGAGGAAGTGAATCGCGAGAATTGGATTTTGGCTTGTGTTTCACAACCGCGGTCGAAAACGTTTTGCGGTCTGCCGCCAAATTTGTGAGCGATCGCTACTGCCCTTGCTATTTTTTATTTTTGGCGGTCCTCGGTCTTCTGATGAAACTCAAGAACGAAGACCTTCAATAATGAGAAAATCGCTCATGGGTGTACTATTTCGATCATTTGTCGCGAAAAACGGTATGACTAAAAGCCCGTGAAATGGAGAGTATCGCATCATTTATTTTTTCAAAACATTGCACTTATTCCTTAGAATGAACGTCTCTTCTCTGTTTTCCTGTTTTAATTTAAGAGTTCTTAAACTTTCTAAAAAACTAGCTCTCATGGCTGGAATAGACAATTTTCCGGGGCTGGCATTTCACGCTACTGCAGTGCAGAAATCGTTCGAAGATGATTGCATGCAACGATTAAGTGGAGCAAAACGCTTTGATGATATGCTTGCAATTGCCTTTTTTTTAATCTTAATCATTGCACCGATCTAGAAGCTGCTCCAGATCGAGAGCAACAAAGCAGAATCCGATCTTTTCTCGCCTGAACAGCTCCTTGGGCATTTTGTGCTGGCCCTTTCATTCAATTCGCTGTCTCGGATTGCTTGTATGTATAGCTTGTCTGTCAAAATACAGTAGTTCAAAATAAGCACAAAATTCAACGAACTCTTGGGATGCTTCAAAATGTGGAGAACCTAGATAGAAGACCATGAAGCAGGTTTATATATCTGTTTCCTATGCCCGAAAGTCTTTCTCCCGTAAACATTCCGTTTTCTGACTGATCGTTAATCATCCAGCTATTAATTATCTTTCCTTAATTTCTGAGAATTGCCTACACGCGATGATTTCTATGAATAACTTACAGATGTGAGATGGAAACGGATGAATGAGTTGTGAGATTCACAAGGATTTATTTTATAACATTTTGAAGCTTTTTTCGTGATAATAATTTTCCCTGCGTTTGTATCGGACATTCTTATGAATCGCATGAGCAAGGTTTGATTCTGAGCTGACCTGTTTGATTCTGATTTATCACTTGGCTAAAATAATGTAAAGAGGTTTCATGCTTATGCATTGCGATGTACACTTCATATTAGGTTTCCGTTATTTTATGAAAAGCGTTCATCTTGTAGCAAACTTCTGCAACCCGTTTAGCGTGGATTTGGATCATGCTGTGTCACCCACTACCCTAGAATGGAATCAATATTTTTTTTTTTAAAGAATCTTGTGATAATATTCTTGTTATTTTCCTTTCAAACTGGCACTGATGGATGATGTTGTCGATGGTTACATAAGAAAGTGAGAACTGGTTGGATGAGTCGCTCACATGAACCACTGACCTTTGCCACTCGACTCTTCATTTTAACTATTGCTCTCTTCAGCCAATGACACAACCAGGTGATGTCTGCTTTTATTGTTGGGAATGTTGCTACATGCCGTTCTCAAATTTATACAGTCCATTTTACTGTATATGTGTTGAACGGATCCGCGTAGTTATACAACCACATGAAACCATTCGGAAAACCAAAAGAAAATAAAAATGTTGCCCCAGTGGCATGAAAAGTTGCAGAAAGATGTTGAAAAATAAAACAAAGTTACCTGCAGGTTTTAGAGTTAATTAGGTTTCGTTTGTTCGTCCGTCTCTTGGAGGAACCTCAGGTGCATAAAATCTCCAATGAAGTCCTGGAAAAAGCGTCGTGGCTCTTATTGCTTATTATTCTCCTGAACTTCAAGCGATGTTTAAAGGTTTTCTTTTTTCAACCCTCTCCTTGTTCTTTTGGGGAGCAGGATGGAGTATTAATCGAGCACCGTTGCAGTAAAACGTTATCATTTCCCTGCTTATGCGCGGTCGTCCAGCCGCAGCTTCCTGGGTGTGGGAGGGCGATGAACCCAATAAACCCTCGGTCGCTTTAAAGCCGCTCGCTTTTCTCGGTTGCTGCTATCTTTCCCACTGATTCCCATATTTTCTGGCTTTTGACTTTTGTCAACAACAAAAAAAACAGCGGAGTTCGTTTTGAAATCTCGTAGCATAAAAGCATGAAATTGCATGTCACTCGTTGCCGTGCAGAATATTGACTTCGTTCAGACTACCTGACGCAAGTTTGCGAAATCAGCGTTCACTTTCGCAATACACCCTTTCACCGAACGCAACTGCGAGACCCCTTTGCAAATTCATTTTCCTCAAGTCAAGAATGGAAATATGGTATTGTAGTCTGTTACCGGCAGAGGTCAAATCAACGAAAATGCCCGGACAAGTTAATGGTGAAGAGTGAGTCAATCACTGTCTTGACGTATCAGCCAGCATTTCGATAAGGAAAATATTCACGATTTTTCTTATTAAATACGGTGATACATTTTACATGAGCGATAGGAACACGAATGCCGAGCAATTCTCTTCATAGTTGAACCCATTCACTGTCGATTGAAGCACGAGTATAAAGGAGGTAATACGATGGTGAAGTAGAAACTCTTCGTTATGCAGGCGAATGATCCGATGTCTTTGCCCAAATTATCGCAAATCACAACTGGAAATACCCATTCAACGAATTTTCGAAATTTTTTTGTAGAATGGGTATTTTGTTGTTGATCCAATCACGTAAAAAGCGCATGAAAATGTATAACCATTTTCTTGGAGCCCGGATAACTGCTGAATCATTCTCCATTTCATTGAGGAGTTTGTATTTGAGAAATTGTGTCATCAGAGAAATGTTAAACTTTTGTTTATGTATTGGCCACGTTGGTCCTTCATTGTTTACCATTCGGAATTGAGATACTATTGTAGAACTTTATCTTTTTGTACGCTTCATTATAAATCCAACGAATTATAATTATAATGAAGTCGTGAGTTCAATATTTCGAAGATCATTCAATAAGTTGGAAAAAAATCTGAGACCCCATGAAACTTAAGTTTCTCTGAAGGCAAAAGGTCTGAAGGTTTAATGACAAGTTCTGCACCTCGTAAAGAGTCATTGTAGTTGCTTCACCGCCGAAACCACGAAAAAGACATATTTTTCAAAAAGGAGGAAAAACAGCCCAACGCAATCAAGACTTCTGTGCAAAATAAGAATGCTCTTGCGGATTTTGACTTGCTGATGGTACTGCAAATGGAAAGGCAGGAGGAGGAGGGAAACAGGACCCCACCAGGCGCCCTAAGCAATATCTGTCCGACGTTCTTTGCCCGGGTCTTCACTCCGAATGCGCGAGGCGGTCGCGGCGGCGCTTCCTGCCGGGATTTGCTTGCGTTTCACGGTTCGCTGAAGCGGTCTTCCTTTGGTGGGCGCGATGGAGAAAAAACAATGTGTTGAACTCTGCCTTCATCCGTGGCTCGCATTCGTGCGCTGAGCCGCAGCGGAGTCCGACCTTATTTGATAATAGTTTTCATCTCAGGAAGAAAAAAAATAAAATCAGAGGAGACCCCGAATGCGTGCTTTTGATTTCCTGCGGATCTCGAACGGCACATTTTTTTTTTTCATTTCTCTCGCGGCGAGCCGGGTATCAGTGACAACTCATTCTTGCTTTAAATACGAAAAGGCAGTGTTTCTTTTATCGTCTTGAGCAATGCGTCGCAGATCAATGTCATGTCGAGGAAGGGAAAAGAGTCGATGTTGCGTGGACGTTTCGCGGTCCAGTGGCTCAGTTCTTTGCCCGTAATACTGGAGCTTGGCATCCAAGTCCTGACAGTCTTTCGCATCGCATCGCGTTTTAAAATGAGGTGATGTTTTGTCAAAAAAAAATTTTTATTGCTTGGTTTCGCGGGAGGGAGTGGTTTTTCTATCTAGAAATTCTCAGCAGTCTTTCTCGTATCCTCCAGTGGAAGAGCAGTGAAGGATTCTAGAAAAAAAATACTACCTACAGTGGATGTGCATTCGGAAGCCTAATTTGTCGTCTTATTTCGTTGCGCTTATGATGGAAAATTTCTGCGGCCGAAAAAGGAAGTGAAAGGTTGAACTCATGAACTCATCTTTCCTCGAAGTATCTCGCCAGCTCTTTCACTCCGAGCGACACCACAAAAGTTACAACTTTCGGCGTTTCTTCGCGCTTTTCTTCTCGCCTGTTGTATGTGTCGGAAAAAAATTCTGCGTTGTGCCGTAAAATATTGAAAAATGCGTTTCTAGAGAGAAGGAGAGGGGTTTGTAGGACCCACAGCATTTGTCGAGTTGTTTCCGAATACAGTTGAACCTGAATAGCTGGAACCTCCCTAAATCGAATTTTTTTCAAGTCCCCACCTGTTTTCCTTTAGAAACATTCCTATCTAGAAGGCTTTTTCTCTCAAACATCCTGAGTCAAATTTCGTGAGGCCTTTTGTCTATTACTTTCTTGACACAGGAAAGATAAAAGCAATAAAAGATAACTTGATGTGTTTTGAAAGGAAGTGAAAGACTAATTAGGCGAATGACCCTTGCCTTATAAGCCCATTTAAGAAGTATCAATTTAAGGCCCAGAATATATCACCATTTACAATATCCTGCAATTCTTCTATCTTTCCCACAACAAAAATGCTTGTTTTCCTAAACTTGAAACCTCTTTAAATTAAACCCTTCCTACGTCGAATTTTTGCTGGTTCCTTTAAATTTGACCCTGATAGGTTCGACTGATGCGGCGGTTCCACCCAGCAGAAGTCCTACTTGTATTAAAGTTATTGGAATCCGAATTCCAAATTTTTATCAACTGTTCAGGGGGATTTTGTGACTAGGCAGTGCGTTGCTTCGAGAGCGTAGGAAATTTCGTGTAAAAGTGCCGGCATGCCATACGTGACGCATACGACGATTTTGCTGCAAAAACCTCTTTCAAAAAGAGGTCGAAACGGAGACACGCGTTACGGGGCAGGCGTTAGTGAAGTTATTCAAGAAGAACGTTACGAGTTAGAATACGAATACGACTCTGAAGAATACGGAGACGACGACGAAGACGAATTGGCATACGAATCAGCAGAAGAAGGTGAGTTTCGAACCCGTCTTCTGGAGAGCGCTGAACAAATTCCGATAATCATTGTAAATTCCGACGAACAGATACTAGCCGCTAGATTCGGTTGGTTTTGGTTCGTAAGGAAGTGAGATAATAGTCGTTCAGTCAAGGATGAAGATTGTCAGATTGGTTCATTATTTTTTCGGAGGTCCTCAACTTTTTTACTGAATTTTATTTATTGACTAGAGAAGCCGTTTATGGAAGCAATTTCTTACGGCGCAGTCCTTGAGGGAATCATTTTTTTGATTCCTTACTTGATCGAGTTACAGACATGAAAGTCCTTGTCAATTTTTATGAGTTCTATTTAGAATGCCTGTTGCATTCCCCTTAGTGAGCTATGATTTTTATCATTCTTCCATATAATTCTGATTTATTGCTGACCTGTCATTGAGTCACTGAGAACTTCAGGCGGAGGTCCAAGCGCTCCGCGGAGCACCGTTTTCAAACATTCGGTTGAGGTCAGTTGTCGTATTTTCGCGAATACTGTATATCAGGTGCACCTTCTTCTCCAGAAAACATGATTTTGTAAATTGTGGTGCGTGTTATTACTTGGGCATGTGCAATTTTACTGAATATTTGTAAAATTTTAGTACGAGTCATTGTCAAATCATATTAGGAGGAGTTCTGGAAATTTGAGGAGCTACATATTGCCAAGTTATGAATCTGAACTCAAATGTAAGTTGAATTCATTCGGCATGAATCTAGTTTTTACGTCAAATAAAAATGTGAAACACTGCCAATAAAATCGAAAATCCGACTATATGTGAATATGAATTGAGAAGTTGAACTTTCAAAATTCCTAGTGAAAACCTCGTGAAGATCGGCTTGCTTTGTCTTACGCTTGGATACGTATTTGTTTTTGTCAAAATTGAACCCTAGAAAATTGAGGTGCGCATCTTACGTGAGGGCGTGTGGTACTTGATTAAATGTGGCAATTTAAGCCTGCTATATAAATCGCAAAATACTGCAACTTCAAGCGAACCAAGCTATTCTTAAGATTGCATGTTATTTTGTTGAGAGAATTTCATGCGGCTTTTTTTAATGCTATATGCCTTGCTCGAGTAAAATGCGTTATTATAGGATCGCATGGAGTGAACCTCACGTCAAAATGTATTTCACTTTCAAAACTTGTATTCAAGATCGAGCAAAAGTTCGCGATGATCCCTGACGAAATATATTGCCGGTATTATTTCCGCATATTATGAGCATGCAGACGTAATGAATTTAGCAGTTGATTGTAATTTTCAGCATATAGCTCAATTCGATTTTCTAAAATTTTCTACTGATGAAGCACGGTACAGTACGGAGACAAGGGAAGGATTGTATTCAATTCAAGCATAATCAATTGAAAAAAAGTTCTCGCCAGCATTCATCTAATCGCTTCGAGAATACCTGCGGTTGGATTGTATCACGTAAATCCAAAATATCCGCCAATTAGATTTCATTTCATAATAAACTATCACAGCATAGCTCAAAATCTATAATAAAGTGGTTTCTGGTACAGTATTAGCATAGAAGCTCCCACAAATATCCGCGTGCGAATTTTTATGAAGTGCCAAACATCAGGGGATTGTCATTGTCTCTGGAGTTCTTGAATCGGCGATTTTGTTCCGCGATTTTATTCATGAAAAAACCACGTATTCCGAACCAAGATTATGGGCGCCTTTTTTTTTACGTTGTTGACCAACTTTCATAATAAGTACCCGTCTGGCAGATGTTCATGTTGGCTCATAAACTCTTTCTATTTTCCTGTTTCCTATTCGTTAAATGCAGGAATAGGAAAAATGATCTCCCCACTTCGGGTTATTGTGGCCACATGACAGCGATAATCACAGTGAATTTTCTCTACTTGTCATCAATAACAATACGAAGTAGCTCACTTGAGGCACGCAGTCGGACTTTGAAGCATGTTCTTTCCACGGACATTCTTTCTGTATTTTAGAAAAGAAATCCTCTGCCCTAGCTGGATAAACACGAATGCACATATTCCAGATTTGTGTCATTCGAGTCGGACAATTTATTGTCAAAGCTAGGCGCATCATAAAACCGCGAACACGCTTCAGTAGGAAATAATGTATTCTTCGGATAATAAAACTTCTATATCAATAGATTGTGTGTCCATTTTTTAAGGATGGGAGATTCTAATTCCATTTTTACTGAATAAAGGTAATTGATCTATTGATAAAAATTAGATTCGAAACATTTTCATCTTATTAAAACCACGAAGGGTTTGTGTTCGTTCTTGTCAGTCGGGTCTTATGACAATTGAAAAAACGAAAAGCTCCCTTTTCAGACGATGATTCTTCTTGGATACCTCAAGCTTTGAACCTATGTCTTTAAAAATTTGAATCGAATGATTATTCTTCGATTGATGCCTTATTATAACTTCAATTGAATTGCTTCGACTGCCATGGCCAGCATTTGAGGAAAGTTGAAAATATTCGTGGGAAAAGAATGTCACGTGCTTTCTCGTTGGGCTGGAGAAATTTGATTTAAAATCGGTCGGTCGACAGTATTAGGTTCACGACCATGCACAGCCATATGCAAAAGCATCGAATTTCGGATTGGAAGTGATTTGAATAGCAATTCTAGTCCTATAGACGATAAACTCACTTTTGATTCACCCTGAATTTCGCGTGGCACTTCTTTGATTACATCAAGCGGTCGTAAAAGAAGGACCGATGGGTTCATCGCATTCAAGAACGAGAACAAGTAATTGATGCATCAAGACCTCTTGCAACAAAAAAAAGTCGAATTATTTTTCCTGGTCTCGGAAATGACAGGGGAAACGATTCTCGGACGTGATGTGGCGCTTTCCCCAAATTCGACTCGGTAGGAAGCATTGATAAGGTAACACTTCCATTCGCACTGATGCACGGTTGAGCTCTCGGGGGCATATTCTCATTTCCCCGGAACGAAACTGGATTGCGGGGACCTCGATTTCGAGGAGGCTGGGCTCCAAGGCACGGCCTCATGTCGGCAAAAAAATGCTTTTATACAACGTCGGTATCTGGACCGCCTTAGATAATCCCAGATTCGCCGAACGAGGACGCGAGGATTAATCTTGATGGTTTATGGTTGTCCCGGTCCGAGGGACTCGATAATAGATTGATTGCTTTGATGCATCTGAAAGATGCATTGGGATGCTGAAAGCACACGCCGATGCCACATAGAACCTCCATGTAGTAGTGCTTAGAGCTCTAAGTAGGCTCTCATGGCCGTAAAAAGTTTGCCAGTTGTCGCGAACAGCTAAAAACAATTTGGCCGCCCTCCTATTGGTCAGCCACGAAGCCTAAGTGCTCGCTCTGTGCGGTGGTACGATAGCGTACCTAGTCAATTTTCCCATTTTGCGGCGTGTGTTGAAGGTTTCCTGCCGGTTCAAGAGAAATTGCTTTAACTACACCTACATTTCACGACTAGACATTTTAAAACAGGAAGACCTAAACGCGTCCCAAAAATCCTGCGACAAAATGAGAATACAGGTTGAATCTCTGCATCATTTTTGTTCACGACCATATTCTGTACACGTCATGTGTCTTCTTCGTCCTGCGAGACATTTCATATACAGTACTGTACTTTCAAGCAGTCCCACCACGACAAAATTCCCTCTACAAGGATTTACGTTATATCTGATGCCTACATAATTTCTATTGACAACGTGCTCCACCTTGGTAAGCTTCAATATCTTGTGAAATTACAGTACTGCGCGATATGTCACAATTATCTTCTGGAAATTTCCATAATGGTCTAATATACAGTACTTCTAACGCTTACCGATTTGATACTTTTTCGAAGTTTTTTTTTATCTTACGGAAAGCAAAATAAATCGATTTTCCAGTCTTTGCATTCGATTATGAAATTTTCAGTTTTTGAGCATCATTAATGAATTATTCGTTTCGAAAATAAAGTGTTCGTACTAATAAAGTTTAAAATATTGAAAACCCGAATCATTTCTGTTCTTCTTCAGACGTCTAAAAGAACCGCAGTTTAATTCCATGCTACCGTCTTGGGAAATCACCTGATTTTGTAAAGGAGGAAACAAGTTCGTACTTATCCTGAAAAAAATTTGAAAGACTGCCGAAAATTCGTCAGATCAGTTTTCAAAATGCTGAGGCTTCGTCGGCGAAATTACATAATTTCAAATGCGGGAGACGCATTTCAGGATCCTTAAATTCTGCCGCAGGAATTATTTTAAAGAAGAAAAGGAACTTCGGACTTGATTGAAAAATGTGTTTTGCCTGTGGTCCGAGAAAAGTCTCAAATGAAAGCTTCTCTGTTCGAGCGTTTATTTCTCAAATGGTGTATCTTGGAGGTACATCATCACGAATCTCGAGATTCATCCGAGAGTACCGGCATTTTTCAAACGGTCAACAGCGCTTGTCGATTTTTGTTAAACCGGCGGGAGGATAACCAGTCGGTGCTTCGTTAAGTGCTCGCTCTGTGCGGTGGTACGATAGCGTACCTATTCAATTTTCCCATTTTGCGGCGTGTGTTGAAGGTTTCCAGCCGGTTCAAGAGAAATTGCTTTAACTACACCTACATTTCACGACTAGACATTTCAAAACAGGAAGACCTAAACGCGTCCCAAAAATTCTCAAGGATCCCGTTACAATATATTTTTATGAGAATACAGGTTTAATCTCTGCAGCATTTTTGTTCACGACCATATTCTGTACACGACATGCGTCTTCTTCGTCCTGCGAGATATTTCATCTACTTTTAAGCAGTCCCACCGCAACGAAATTCCCTCTACAAGGATTTACGGTATATCTGATGCCTACATAATTTCTATTGACAACGTGCTCCACCTCGGTAAATTTCAATATCTTGTGAAATTCCAGTACTGTGCGATATGTCACAATTATCTTTTGGAAATTTTCTTAATGGTATATACAGTACTTCTAACGCTTACCGATTTTATACTTTTTCGAAGTTTTTTTTTACCTTACGGAAAAGAAAATATGTACTGTACTTTGATTTTCCAGTCTTTGCATTCGATTATGAAATTTTCAGTTTTTGAGCATCATTGATGAATTATTCGCTTCTAAAATAAAGTGTTCGTACTAATAGAGTTTAAAATATTGAAACCCCGAATCATTTCTGTTCTTCTTCGGACGTTTAAAATACCAAAGATTAATTCCATGCTACCGTCTTGGGAAATATCGCCTGATGTTGTAAAGGAGGAAACAAGTTCGTACTTATCCTGAAAAAATGTGAAAGACTGCCAAAACTTCGTTAGATCAGTTTTCAAAATGCTGAGGCTTCGTCGGCGAAATTACATAATTTCAAATGCGGGAGACGCGCCGTCATTTCAGGATCCTTAAATTCTGCCGCAGGAATTATTTTAAAGAAGAAAAGGAACTTCGGACTTGATTGAAAAATGTGTTTTGCCTGTGGTCCGAGAAAAGTCTCAAATGAAAGCTTCTCTGTTCGAGCGTTTATTTCTCAAACAATGCTTTTCGGTTTCTGGTGGAAATTTTTTCCGCAATCCGAGTTAGCGACGGCCGTTCCAACGTACGTCATGCTCTGGTGGCATCCGAGGTGCAGTGTCATCGTGGTCGCACCTCATTGTAAAGAAGAAAAGAAAAATATACTGCCTTGTTGATTAAGCAGTATTTTGAAATTTCCATCTTTTAATTTTTCGTCGGAAAATTTTAATTCTCATTAATGGTTCTTTTTCTATGGATCGTTATTTTGATGGGAATTTATTTTCGTAGACGTGCGGTACTTCAATATGGCACTTCAATGTGGTTTCGGTTCATCCAGTCGATTATATCTGTGCAGTGATCTACAGTAAATCAATTTGTTCGCCTCGAAACTGTAAGAAAAAATCGCTACGAAATACTCCAGCATAACGTCCTTTGCTTTAGTCCTGCTAAGCTATATCAACTGTTCGTGCCACTCGGAATTGATAATAATAAATGCTGATAAAAAAAATCTGGCTTATCGAAATGCGTTAGTCAGATTGCAGAATTTTCGGAAGTTATTCTGAAATCCTTCGTGGCACAGTTCTAAATCAAGTTTTCAGGCTGATTGATTTTCAGACTTTCTGTGGCTTTATGCTTCCACAACTATTGTTTAAGTTTTCGTGCGTGCATGTAAGACTCGTACTGTATTTAAATCCAAATTGCCGTTTGTTTATGCCCCCGCCATGAATAATTATTTGTCTTGCTACCTGTATGACCATTTCTTGCTTCTTGACTTAAATGGAGATGCCTCTTATTTTTCCGAAATCCGCAGCTAATTATTGGGAAATGCAAACTTTGGATGTAGATGTAATACATATCTTGCTATATAGAGAGATACATTTTTTTTTATCCTGGAAGATCCCTTGTGCTTATGGTTGCGAAATTATGCAGCAAGGTGTATTCGCTCACTGTCACAGCTCTTTGCAGCACAAAAAAGCTAGATGGCCATTTCAATGCCCACATTCATTTATTTTTTGGAAGAAAGCGCTAAATGAAGGTGCGTTATTTTCACGAGAAAAAATATTTGTGTACCATTCCTTTCCTGCAATTCCCCATGTTTTGATAAGGTTATTCAAATTTCTCAAAGGGTATTTGAAAAACTACGTTGTATATCATGGCAGAGATTGAGAGATACTATATATGAATTAAGATCTTCAAGATAATGTGTACGAATTTGTGTATGTGAAAGAGCGACATCGCTTCTGTTTTCTCAAGGCTTATAAATGCGTATGCGTCACCTCCACTCCGAAATGTTTCTTCAAAACTTTATAGATGTCACTCAACGGCTGGCGCACTTTCGCAAACCTGCGCGCGTGACCGCGCTGCTGTAGATTCGACTTCGAAAACCCGAGTATCATGAAAAAAGTGTCGTTGATGGAACTTCAAAATAAGTAATCGGCAGTATCCCGAGCTTGCGTGAAAATAAACCTGACAAGCCTAACGGATTTAAGGGATTTTCGACTTTTTTAGCCGCTGAAAAGGTCAGGTAGATTGCACGGTTACTGTGGATGACCACCGAAAAGTTGACCACGACGCGCGCCGCGTTAGTGGTCGGACATGTACTAAGGGTCCACGAAAAGCTCGCATTTTTCAAATTGTGATATACTTATGTTTCCTGAACTTGAGATAAAAAACACAGTAAGATGCAAATTAGTGAATGCTATGTTCAAACAAGGGAACATTTTAGGTTGAAAATTAAAGTACAATACTGTACTACAGTAAACGTCGTCGGCACGAGTCAGACGCTTTGTGAAGAGAAATGAATTCCTGAAGCTGAGGATGATTCCGAGCAGATGGTACTTAGCTGAATGGAATACCTAGGAGGTGGGATGTAAACATGGACACGTCTTGGAAATGGTACTACCCAGAAAATGGTCAAAAAGCCCTCATAGATTCCGGCTTTGTCTGTGCAGTACAGCGAAATTCACCCTTGTCTGAAAACGCTCCTGGTTTTTTCGACCCGCATGCGCGGATGGAATGAACGAAGTCAGGCTAAACTCTACGTTAGCGTGACACACCAGGTTGCGAAAAAAAGGGAAATTTCCGATCGGTAATTCAAGGTCGGGAACTCACCCCATCATTAGATTATATCGGGTACGAAGAAGGGGACCAAACGTACGCCCAACGGCGCCGACTTCTCCCCTCAGAAGCAAGAAAGGAATGTACGGCACCGTATTTCAGGAGCTACGTAGCGGAACGTGCGTGCGGCAGGCTGATGGGCGACCCCCCCCCCCCCTTATTGTGCTCTAAGAAAAAAATATAAAAAATAAACTAAAATGCAACAACATGACCGAAAAAAGCTTCCCTCACTTGACGGCCTGCGAAACCAACTGCACGGTGTGTTGGTCGGGATGGAGTTCCTGTGCTCACTCGGGACCGACTTTTCTCGGGGGTTCCCTCGCGCTCAACTAGTTATGCGTCAACCACAGGCCCACAGACCGCCGCGTCTTGCAGTCGCAAACATCGCCCAAAGAGCCCAGTAAAAAGCACCAAAAGCGATCGATCCTGACCTGAGGGAACGTCTGTAGGGCGGGAGAAAATGCCTCCCTTCGTCATGATGCTTGTAATCGCTGAAATAACGGGTTAGTTGTCTGAATGCGAATTCGTACAAAATTGAAAATGGAAGTTCGCTGCTGAAACACAATTGCTTAAGGACAGGACTCGCAGCCGATTTTAAATTTGGTTTTTCCAGATATTATATTTCTGGTTTTCGATGATTTATAGTCTCTTTAAACGGAAAAGTGGTATGATTCTATATTTGACGAAACAAGTGAAAATTTCTCCCGCACTTTCTGAAAACAGTAGGGCTCGGTTCGTTTTGGAAAATATAGTGGAAGCCTGAGCCAGAATAATCACATTATGTGTCAAGGGTACTTATCGAAGACCCCATTTTCTCGTTCACCACACACACACACACGCCCCTCTGCAAAAAGCGCAATCCAGTTAACGATTTTATAAGTGTGCCCTGTGTAGGAAATGTGTCTGGTTTTTGAGAGTGTGAGCCCTGGCTGAAAAGAGCCCCCAAGGGAGCGCGAGTTGATCAATACGCAGTTGGTGTCCGGGTGTCTGGCGGCGCAGAACGTCAGCGTTTGTAGCGGGTTTCTCGGGTCATTTTTCGTGGTTTTGCGATCGATCCTGACCTGAGGGAACGTCTGTAGGGCGGGAGAAAATGCCTCCCTTCGTCATGATGCTTGTAATCGCTAAAATAACGGGTTAGTTGTCTGAATGCGAATTCGTACAAAATTGAAAATGGAAGTTCGCTGCTGTAACACAATTGCTTAAGGACAGGACTCGCAGCCGATTTTAAATTTGGTTTTTCCAGATATTATATTTCTGGTTTTCAATGATTTATAGTCTCTTTAAACGGAAAAGTGGTATGATTCTATATTTGACGAAACAAGTGAAAATTTCTCCCGCACTTTCTGAAAATAGTAGGGCTCGGTTCGTTTTGGAAAATATAGTGGAAGCCTGAGCCAGAATAATCACATTATGTGTCATGGTACTTATCGAAGACCCCATTTTCTCGTTCACCACACACACACACACGCCCCTCTGCAAAAAGCGCAATCCAGTTAACGATTTTATAAGTGTGCCCTGTGTAGGAAATGTGTCTGGTTTTTGAGAGCAAACATTTACCCGTACTTGAGTAGAATTGCATTTTTCTCTGATTATCAAAGAGTGAAATAGCGAGAGCTAAAGCCTAAATGCCGATTCGGCTGAAAGGATTGTACTGTAATTTGATTTCCACTTCAGATTTTCAGCATCCTCACTTTTTTGCGGTGTCACAGTTCGAAAGACACGTCAAAGACAGAGCAATGAAAGTTGCCTTTCCAAAATTAAAAAGAGTTTAAGCCATTTTGTAATCTCACTAAAATCAAATATTGGCACACTTGGTTCGACACGCGGGTAATCAGAGCCTGGGTATTTGAATTCTGCTATGTACCCTGAACTGATTTATGGTAATGTTCGAAATCTCACTGCACAACTTCACTGTGGTTTCAGAAATTTCGAGTTCGCATGATTATTTAAAAATGTCGTTTGAATATTCTGTGGCCTACCAGAAATTCCTAGTTCAATTCCATAAACTTTAGTTCGAGTAATATGCCATCAATATGAATCACTAGCTTCAGTGAGCTCGAGAGATGTAGGTTTCATAACGAACGTGAGATTTAATACAGTAGTCAACAAATTTAAAATCTGACTCAGTTCCTACTTTGCTTGGATAGCAAGTCCTGAAAATGCAGGTAAGCTCTTTTGTATTTGTGGGTAAATGGTCGATACTTTTTTTCGAAGGGAAATTTAGATAGATAATTGAACGCGAAGTGCGTGTTGATACAAATTGCTAGCTTTCAGTTAATTTTTGAATTAAGCTGACGATTTGAGACGATGTGAAGATTACACAATTTTTATTATGTTTTCTTCCAAATTTCCGTAGAACCTAACACAGCTAGTATAGCTAGCAGGTACGTGTGTATCTCAACGAAAAGGGAATGGGTAAAAGCTCAATTGCTCCTCCATCATCACGCGGGGCAAATGATTACTTGTTTTGTGAACCGAACGTATGATTTTTTCCTCCGCATATCCCCGCCGAAAAGGGGGCCATTGACACGGTGCTGTGTTCTCCATATCGCAGAAAGTGGTGAGGAGTGGTTCCGTGCAAAATTTCCGACTGTTCGCGAGGGTGCAATTTGAATACGACTCCGGATATTGCAAAACATAGTGAGGCTTTCGCCGCTCGAGGAACGGCTCAGGTGCACATTTCGCATCTACGTCACCTCGCAGCTGTGATTTTCAGCGGACGAGTTTCATGAACCCGTAGTTCATTTTTGGAAGAGGTGAGCTTCCTGTTAGAGTACGAGGGTTGATTCATAATTTCTGAGACACTGTCTGTAGATTCTCACCTGGTACTTGACGTCATTACGGATGTGCGCAATTTTCTCTGTACAGGGTATTTCATATAACTTTTCTTGACTTAAAGTTGTTGCAGTTTTGAAATACTCCTCGCCAACCCAGCTAGAAAAATATGTGGATTAATAAAAAATATAATGGATTAATAAACGAGAACAAATCAGGGGAACCAACATAAATTGTATTGAACCTGTTTTTGTATCAGGATACTGTATTTTGAGACGGAAAATGTGTTTATGATCCGAAGCAATCTCGGCTCATTTATTTGAATTAATTCCCGCACTCATCTCCAACGAGATGATTCATAGAGCATGTGATTCCATAGAGAGCATGTGCTCTATGGAAAAGATTTGCCTTTCGTTTCATCGATCGTTTGAATATTTTCTTTTGGAGAGAAGAAAGTGCGCATTGACCCCAAAAGATAATTGCTGTTTGCTTTCGAAATTCTGAATAATCACGGAGGAATCTCGTCGCCTCCTTCCATGTGGACGTGTTAAATATCTGCGTGTACATGTTTGACTATTGTTGCCTTACAGAGTCCATAGTTATGCGGATCTCTCGTATACTGTACCATCATTTTCAACGGAATATGACAGATGTGGCTTTTGAAATATACTTCTCTGGGTCTACTAAACTTCCAATGGAAATACTCCTACATTTTAATCAATTGCAGTGTTATAAGAGCACTGAGAAAGGCACACATTAATTTAATTCAAGGTGAATAGATTTTTGAATGTCTGGAAGGACTCATTTTGGTTTGAAAAATACGAGCATTGAGCAGGGAAAAATTTGATGGATACTGCATCACTTTTAAATTTTCTGTAATAAATCAAGGTATGTACAATTTGTTCAGATCTTGCTTCAAACTTATCTTCCGCATGAGATGCTTGGATGTTCAATGAGTTGATGATGTTATAATTTCTGAAATGGGTGCCTATTTTTCAATAATAGCGTAAATTATTATTTGTCAAGTGGATCAAATACTAGGATGAAAATTATTCTGCTATGAGTCGACACACGATTGGAACTGGTTTTTTACTGTATTTGCTAAATGCTGAGATTTCTCAGTATTTAGCAAATACAGTACTGGGTGTTCTCCGTCAGTTTTCTGAATTTAAGCTATGAAAAAATTGACAATCAAAGTTCGCTGCTGTAACACTATTGCATAACTCAGAGAGGATTTTCAATTTAATTTGCATGATTTAACATTTCTGATTTTTAATTATTTACCTGGTCTCATTTCACTAAAAAGTGGTACGATTTATTATTTGACCAAGTGCAAAAATTGATGAACTTCTGTGTTTGTTGAAGACATCCGTATTTGGATGTTACCCCAGCGTAGCTTTGAATCGGTGAGATCATTTTAGCTGATTCATTCGGCCCGGAACTGGGTGTTCTCCGTCCATGTGGACTAGCTCAATCATACGTACAGCAATATTTGCATACGTGCCCTGTGAAGAAATCCGATTTTTTAAAGACAGAAATACCCAGAAAAAACCTCCAGTAGAAAAATGAACTCCTGTCTTCGGAGCAGACTTTTTGTTTCTCAATGGACCGAGGGCGGTGTTGGAGCCTAGAAAAAGCAAACGAGGACACAGTCCTTCCGTTCCCACACGCTGTCTCATCCGCATGATTTCCCCTTTTGTTTTCCACTTTTCTTTATTCTAGCAGTTTGCAGTGCATAAGTTGATGAATGAACATTTCTTTTTCGTTCGTGATCCGCGTCGCGGACACGAGGACGGTGTCAGCTGCGAAGGGAAGGGATTCGTGACGTCCTGCGATCACTCGTGGTGTCCAAGCACTTCTGGACATGCTTACACATACAGTCGGAATAAATAGCGATCTCGCGTCTGAGCCGGATCAGCCTCTGCTTGAAAATGCACGCGGGATTAAATTGCTGGTCGGACACATGGACTCGATAGCTTGCATATTTCTTCAATCTCTGCGAGATCATTTTTGCTGTCGAAAACTTGGCACACTTGCAAGAAGAATCAAACGCAGAAATCACTGAGTATTTCCATTGACTCAGCTACACAAGCAATATGCCATTCCGTATAGGAATATATTCCAAATCTCAGTCGTGTAAAAAAACATTTTCGGGTCAGTCTCAGAATTCACGCTTCAGGAATTGTTGTGGGAGATGGAATCTGGTGATAAAACCCGGTGCTTAACCCCTTTCTTTATCTCGGACCTCCCAACCAAACCCATTCGTTTGACATGAAAGAAATACAAGGATTAGAATGAGCTTTTATGGCGATTCCTGGTGCGATGCGGGCTTAAAAGCGTAAAAATACTGTAAATAGATCGGTGATTGTTTGTCTTGATAGGAAAATTGACTGGCTGCCATTCTGGGACTATGAAGCTTTTTATGACCCGATGGGAAACATTGAAAAGACTGGGTGATGTTCGACTTTGTCATACGTTCTTTATCTTAATAAGTTCTCATGAGTTCCTCTGCCATCTTAATGTAATTATGAATCTTACCAGAACAGAGACGAAGTTATGCATCTCATGAGGTGCAAATGATGCATTCAAAAAATATGAGTGCTCAGAATGTTCTTGAAGTATAGTGACATAAATTCGTGTGAAGTCTTCGATAGGAGTGGAACAGAATAACAAAGGTTCTATAGTACTAGCATTTCCAATCGGCACCCGATGGCAGCCGGAGAATTCGCAATAGCACTCCGTAAAAAAAATCATAATTCTAGATATTTTATGGAGAAAAGCGTTCATCATTTTTTATTGAATATACAGCAGCCATATGAAAATTTAAAATATTTTGGAATTAGAAATACCAATAGAATAGAAATTACCTTCCCGTGAAATACCGTACAGAAAAGTTCCGTTGAGGGTTCAGTCCGTCGCACTGTATTTCGTGAATACTAAACTGAATTTTAGTAGTTCCGTTGTTTGATCAATAGTTTATAGAGTGATAACATAGAATGTGCATTATTCAATTTATTTCGATGAAGTCTCTTTATATTGGGATGTTCTTACAACCCCTCAATACTATAGATAAGTTTGCTTATGATATTTCATGGACATACCGCATTCAAGCGATCTAAATATTACTTATGGGTGTTAGTTTTAAAAAATGCCTCACAACTTTCATCGCGTATGTTAGTTCATCGCATGCAATGGACGTCCTTCGTACTTGCTGACATGAAGAGGTTGAAAAATATGTCCGTGTCCATAGCTGAAGAAACATGAAAAAAACCTGTCCTATTCTAAGAAATTCAACTAAGCGTTTTGGAGTGTGATCAAAGAAAGTCGAGGTTTCCATAAAAAAATCCAATTTAAGCGGAATCCGTTGCAATATTCATGGAGTATTCACATTTCCACACTTCAAGGAAAGCGCGAGGAAGGTCTTGAGCAATCACGGACGCATTTGCCTAATTAAGGTGTGGGCCACGTATTTTCATGGCGAAGAATTTCGCGGGTTCTTTTGCGAATACGTTGCGCAATTCGGCGTTGACGAATTTCGTTGCGAAACCCTGGAAATTCGGAGCGTTGGAATCGTATGGGCGTATAGCAAGTCCGGCGATTCTCGTCGTCGAGTTTCGGTTCATGGCGAACAAAAGCTTCGCCTTCTCTTTTCCCTTTTCAACGAATCGTTAGGCAGTATTTCCTATTTCAAGGGATCTGCTTAAATTCTTGTGATTAATCTATTGAAACTGCGGACGAACCGGAACAATTTTTACGAAACGTATTTCTTTCGAACTTTCATGACAGGTAAAATACGAAATCTACCTTCCTGTATTTTGTTAAAATTGATGCCACTGTGGAAGGTTCGTTTTTTCGGTGTGTTGTGAGAAACTATTTATTGATTCAGGAGTTAAAATTAAATAGACGTGATTAATGTCGTTTGAAACTGCATTTGACCGAGGACGAGGCCTGGAAGAAATTTTTTTATTCGCATCGTGAAACCAGCTCCCACCAAAAATTTACTTTCTATTTTATAATTTAAATTCAATTCTTCCAATAGGTGTGTTTTTTCAACCAATTGGAGTAAAGCTTCTTCATTTGAAAGATTTCAGTAAAAGCCTTCTGATTCCTCACTTGAAAATCCGCTCCACAGAGCAAAAAAAAAAAACCTTTCGCAATGACTCCTTCGTAACATTGGCCAGGTCATCGACTGAATTTACTTTCATTTTTGGAAATCGAATCAAGTAAGACTTGAGACAAACAAAAGCAGATTTTTTTTCATGGGGTAAGGTTTTGAGTCAAAAGAAAGAGTTCGAGGAACGGAAACAGAAAGTTGAAAAAAATAGAAAATCGACCTCTACTATTGTGGAACATTGCTCAGTGACGGATTTTCGACTAACTTCACGAGCACAAACTGATGAAGACATAGGCTGAGCAAGAAAAGGGAAAACAAACACTCGGTATTTTTTTTTTAGTTTTTATTTCACGAAAGCTACTTTAATGTTTCCGGCCTAGTTACACATTGGTCAGGAAGTGTTATGTATAAGTTTTAACTAGACTTAAATTACTTGTCTGGCCTGCTAAGAGACCTTGTCTCAATTGTAAATGCATGACCTGAATGCCTAGCAATATAAATCATTAAATCTCCAAATAATTCATCAAAATCTGATTGATTATTTCCCAATTTTAGGTCCCCAAGGCAATGGAATTTGGCGGGAATATATATTATCCTTGGTGTTTTCTGAATTTAAAAAGCCTCGATTTTTTTTACTATCAGAATTGAAACCTCCTATTCATGTTTTTATTCGTCAATAAATATATCGACAATAAGGTAATACTGCAATAGAACGCAATTAACAGAAATTTGATTAGCTGAGCCAGCATTCCCGAACAGAGAAACAAAGCCGCTTGCTTAAATTTGAAAAATATTTTATTTGTGCCGCGTCATTTTTTTTCCTCGGCTTGAGCTGAATGTTCACTCTCCTACGAAATTAAAATCAACATGATAGACCCGTCAGACATTGCAAATATCGTACAGTATTATAAATAAGCATGTATGCATGATCTCGTGGGAAGCTAGAGAAGAAACCAGTGACGATGTTCTGCTTCCCAGGATTTGCTGACAAATTTGTAAGATACCGTCGGAGCATCGTTGATGAAATTATATTTCAGTCCTTTGGAATTTGAATATCAGTTTATGATTATATCCGTGATATTCGACTGCCCGAAGATCGAACTCAAGAGAAAATTATTGATGAACTCTACGCGTATTGCACTTGACAAATGAATACAGTCCATCACATGAGTACTTTCGTTGGATGCTGGAGATTTCCCATCGTTGAAAGCTGAATATCACTCGAAATGCGTTCATGGTCAACCTTTATCGACGGTCTGCATTTTTATTTACCAGCACTATGCTATGGCACCCAAAATCCACTAGATACTCGAATTTTCCTTCAAAACGCCTCGGGCCGAATCTAATGAGATGCACGCTTTGCTCATTCGCCGTCAAAAAAGCGTGATTTCTTCCTCATCTTTCATGAATACAAGAGGCTAATTCATTTTCTCAATATGAGCGTCTTCAGTGATCCAGGTCATCTCCCGTTGTATTCATGGAATAATCATCTTTTCGGGGATCAACTTCACCAATGCCCATGACCAAAAAAATGGGTTGATGATGTTGATTCGTCCCCGCGGATCGCGTTCCCGTAAACATCAAAGAAATGATTTCAAAGTAATTAATGATAATTTTTTGCCTCCTTCAAGACACAGGCCTCCCGTAATGCGTTGTGTGTGTTTTTTCTTTTTGGTTTTGATTTGTTCGAAGGTTGAAAAGAAGAGCCTTCGCTTATTTCCAGGAGTTACAATGACGAAACAAACGGTTTCGATGCTCAATATTTCTGAATATTTATTTGATTATCTGTCTGGGCATGATTGCAAGTTTTTGCTCAAGTCCATATAGCAGTCAATCCCCAATTTAGAGCCACCATTTGTCCTGGAAAATGTTGTGGCACTGATTCGGGGTTATTGTGTCAGAAGAATATTCATTTGAGGGCTTTTACTGCATGTAAAAAAGGTTTTTTTTTGCAGAATTTCTGAACCATGATTGAATCTGTTTTATAAAAAAGGTCACATGAATAATTTGAGGCTCAAATGAACTGTTTTTTCTGCATTTTGATTTTGTTTTATAGTACAATATATATTTTTGCAGAAATTGTGTCAAGTAAAAGAGTAGAAAGTGTTTTTTTTCAGCGTTGTATTAACCTTTCAAGGAAAGCACACAATTACAGCATCAGGTGGAATGATTTTCAAATTTGTTTAAAGAAACTATGCTAGTTATTGAGATGCTCTTTGCTGTGTAGGATATTCAAATAAAACCACCCAGTTTGTATGTGAATTTAGACAACGAATTTTTAAAAATTATCCTGAGCATGGGCATGTGATTCTCCGTAAAAACCTAATGATATCCCTAGGAATATGTCTCAATTTATCTGATTTTGGCCCTTTTTTCATTCAGGACAGTGACATTTTTTGTGGCACTAAATCAAGGGTTGACTGCAGTTTTTTTACTGGTCTGATCAAAGTGCAAGCTGTTAGAATTGCATTTCTTTGAATTACGCTTGGATGTAAAATGCTGATTGATTTTTATTCAGATGCCTTGCGCGGAATGAGAAAACTGTAAACAAATTGAAAAGCTTTGCTGAACCCTTGAACGTGGCCATTCTGAAATTCGTATCATGACTGCCAACTGTATGAAGTCGCTTTTGAGAAGGAAGTCATTTGTTATTTGGGCGGTGCAGGTATTGGTCTTGATTTTCACTCTTTCTTACGAAGAGGACTTTTCTCACGTCCCGTTCTTTCCAGTGTTTGCGTGCGGGCGTCAACAATTTTCCAGACAATGGAGAGTCTATCAATGATTGATCTAAATCATCTGCGATGAACGTCAGCCGTCAGGATCCCAATGTTTTAAACGCAGATTCGCATCGCGGTCCACTCACACGAACATTAATCCAAGGAATAGGAGGGAAACTTCGGCGTTTTAAATGTAGGGCCTATTGTTCTTTCAGAACGCGAGGACTATCTCGCAAACAATATCCCATTCCTCGGGTTTAGTGAACCGGAAACGACCATGTTTCCGCTGCTGCGATTTATCCAGGCTTGAAAAAGTCCGTCCAAAATTAAAGTTTCCCCGTGAAGGCATGTGTCGAGCACCTCCGGGTTCTCAGGTTTCTCATTAAAATCCTGCACGAAGAATGTACCGGTAATTGCGCTGCGGAATTTTCCGCATCTGTCATTTGTAATCGAACCTCGGAGTTTTGGGATCGCATTTTTAAATAATTATTAGAAAAGGCAAAGTGGATCTCACCAGCGGCATCGTAAAAACGCATCACAACTGTGAATGGTTGAATGACACGACTAATCAAAGAAGTTCACGGTTGAAGTCCGACCGACTGAGAAGAACGAGGATTTGATGGGGGCGAAGTACCGTATGGTCTCAACAGCCGAAATACCCTCTGCACAGCTTCGTCTAAAGCTTCTGGGTTCGGTATTGGATCTGGTGACAGTCTTGAGTGTACTGCTACAGTACTTATTTCTAAACGACATACCAGGATTTAAAAAAACTTAGTGCGAATATAGCGCAACTCAACAAATTTAAAGACGGTGTTTTTTAAAGACTTTTTTGAAGACGGCGACGATTTTACGATTGAATCATGCATAAATTCGTGGTAAATGTAAAGGTGTAACTTTTTTGAAGAAAATGAGAACTTCCGTTTGGTATTCTTAAATATTTTGACCTCTCCGATGTTTTGAGCAATTTTGGCAAAGGGCTTAGTGTGGCCGAACTTCGAGTGATGAAATCGGAGTTCGCTTCAGAATTTTGGGGCTGCGCGAATTTCAATTTCATTCCAAATGTAATCATTCGGTTCAGTGAACAAAATGTTAATGCTGTAGTTTGTTGAATTCGTCGAGAAAACGAAAGTATTTCGAATAAGAATAGCTATCAAATCCACGGATTCCAGTTGAAGGGTTTTTTTCGCATTTTCCCGGATGTAGAATTGATTTTCCTGCGCTCTGAAAAATCCCTTTGTTTTAAAAATCTGGATTATTCTGATTGCCTAAAATGGTTGTGAAAGATGTGGAAACTCTGAGGTGTGTTTCATGAAAACGTGGAGGGCAATTTGTTTCCTTAAGAACATAACGGAAGATATTTCGCGCGATTTCGACTAAGGAAGGCGACGGCTTCAAACGGTGGCGGTCTGTTTTCGAGGTATTCGCTTTTCTTGCGGCTCCCTGCAAATGGTTTAAAGCCTTGTGGGGTAATTGGACTCGACTGGATCAACCGAATGCTGGTAGGAGAAATACGGGGATAAGGAGTGCGTGGCAAAATTGAGCTCATAACAGGCTTTTTTTTCTTACAACAATTTCCCTTCCCGAACGGACCTCCGGTAAGCCAGCTGTCCTCCAGCATCCTCATTTCCCAGAAATATCGTGTGAGTGACTGACTTCCTTTTGAGGCAGCCAATGACTTTCTTCAAATTTCTTTGTACCTTTTCTCAAGGAGCAAAGTGGCTTGCTCTTTTTTCCTCTCCGAAAATCAAAATTATTCGAATCCGTAGCTATGGAATAATAATCGCACGACCAGTATCAAATTATCGCTCGTATTCGCGAGTTTGTCTGGTGCCCAGAATCCTCGAGACGAAGACGAGTCCAATGTTTTCATTTCATGGGGATTATGGTTGCTGAATTATTCGTATCTATAAGGCATTACCTTTATGCTGTTTCAATGACTATCGTCTCCTTCATGCCTTTATTTCGTTTTGGGATGCAAGCTTCTCCAAATCGATGACAGAAATGTTTTCGTACATCAGAAATAAATTTGGTGTAAGTCGTGCTCAAAAAATCATGGTGCCATGAAGTTTTAAAATCTGTCTGAAATTTTGGAAACATTCCGTTCGAAAAACGAATCAATGCTTATATTTCATGAGGATTAGGATTACTGTACTAAAGTATTTGAATTAATAATGCATGACCTGTATATGCTGTTTCGATGACCATTGTCTCCTTCGTGTCTTCCCTTTATTTTGGGGATGCAACCTTTTCAAAGTTTCAGAAAAGTTTTCGTGCATTATAAATCGATGCGATGTATTTCGTGCTTGAAGAACCATGATGATGGAGGCGAAGATTCAAAAATCTATCCGAAAATTTGGAAACATTGCGTTCGAAAAAGGAATTAAGGATGTCTAAGAATACGATACAGTCAGTGAAACTTTAAAAAAGGTAAAGGAGTTATTCATTAATTTCCTTGCGTACAAATCGCGTCGGTAAATCAAACAATACTGCAGTGTGTAAAACGCTTCTTCAACTATTTCATCAAATGTTCACAGCGGATCTGGTGAACTTAGTCGCAAACAGTTCATTTTTGAATTGCGTGATGTTTTTCTCATTGCGATTTTTTACGGTGCAATGTTCGCTGAGAGATTTCGTCCAGTGTGAGTTTCTACTCGAGTGATTTTCTCCTGTCATCGCCATTGCGTCATCCTGAAGTCGTAAACGACCGATACATCCGCATTTACGGTCCTCGAGTGCACCTGAACCTATACAGTATTTCAGGACTCTTCAGTCTCAAATTCTAAATTTCTATCTGGAATTGTACTGACTTGATGGAGAGACAATAAGCGCCCTGGAACATGGTACCGTATCCCTATTTTCAGCTGGATGATATTGCTAGTTTATGGCTTATTTGTTCTACTTCACAATTTCGCAGGGAAACAATCACTGACCAGGAGCGCAAAAACATGTGGTTCTTCGTGTGAAACTGTCACGTTCTTAATTGATTTACTATTCCTGGATACTGCCGTACCGAACGTTGAGGAATTTTTTTCACACTAGTCCATGCTACATTCTAAGCCGCGGTGCTAAATCGTTTCCTTATCATCATTAGCGCGGAACAGATGGCGTCTCCTTGAAGTTGAATATTTTCTGCAAGGATAAAAAAAGACAGGAAAGATCGACGGTCCTAAGCGAAAAATGCGAGCTATTTGGTTCAATTGTCGTTTTTCAAAAGCCATCAATTTAGTTGATTCGCCAGGAACTCCGTAGTTCAAGGTGCATATGACTAGAAGAATCCTCGAAGGTTGACATTCTCTGCAGCATTGAAAATAAAACGTAACTCTCGAAAATTTCCGGAGATTGTGTTCAACCCTGACTATATCGATGTGTAATCCCTCGTCCATCCTAGTACTGTACTACAGCACAGTATACTGTATTAAAATTATAAATTGAATCAGTTACTCGCTTCGTAATTCCAGCTTGTGAATCATCAATTTCATAATTTTATTAAATATCCTACTGAGGAAATGTTAGAAAAAAGAACCACGAATACTGCAATGAAGAGCCCTTCCGGAATCCGTGTGTTAGTCTGCGTCGGGCATTTCTTGGAATTTTTCACGAAGCCTTCCATGACATATTGGGTCACAACGACAGGTTATCCGGAAACTTTCATAGGTCAACAATCTTTCAGTACACGTTCATTTTGCTGTCCAGGTAAAAGCATTCACGAAAGATTTAGAATATTACTTGAGATCTTCGAAGGACACCAGATCTCGACGTGGAGGGCTGAGACCTTCTACATTCTGCCAAGGAATGTATTCGTTATGATTACTACACGATCAATTCGATGCATTCGTTGGAAAGAGCAGATTATAAAAGGGGATGGTTTAGTACAATGGATATTTTGTTTTAAAATAGTCTCCTTAGTAACTTGTTCTACGAGTACAGTACAGTGCATTTTTTGTTAATTTTTCTGATATCGGCATGATCTCGATTCATCTTGATGTCATTTCCTCGCAAAAGCTGTCAAAATATGAGGTCAATTATTTGTAGACGATCGGATCCTCCGTTCTCGAAATCCCCTAAATCCCGTTGTGAAAAACCTCAGTCAAATTCTCGCGTCAAGATTCCTTCATGCCATTTGATGAGTCTGTTTAATGTCGCCCTTTTCTGCTTGTTATGCTCCACCTTTCAGAATATCACTCGAACTGGATCGTAGAAGGACCTGCAATACACGTGTTCTTTTTCTTTTTTCTTCCTTTTCGCGATGATTTTCTAGTACTTCGGTAATTTCAATGTCTCAGCAATGAATGATTTCCCTCCCGGTAGGAGTCAACCCTTGGTAGCGGCTGTGGACATGCATCATTGTCCGGCTGTTTCCCCGCGAGGGGAAATTGATGCAGTATCCATTGTAACTACCAGCAGTGGCGTTGGTGCCGAATCCAGACCAATCAAGTAAAATTGTAATGTGTGAATTGATCTGCGCCGGATCTGCCCGGATGTTCGAACCGGAAATAAAAGGGTGCTTTTTTCACTCAAGAGCATAATTTTTTCGTCTCGCTTGGGGTTGTGAGGTTAGTGATCTCAGAAGGACCGGGGCTTTTCAAGCCGAGAGCAATTTCCGATCAAGAGCGCGTCCTTAACTCGAGTTTGTTTGTATGTTGAAGCCATCTGCTGTGCAGTCAATCGAAGAGTTGAATAACTTCGTTATGGAAGCGATGAACGCATTCGCATTGTCCACCACCAACCATGTTTTGTCGCGCACATGTTTTTTTGTTTGATGATTGCGACATCTGCTGGTGGCTTTAGTACTTTACGGACCGAGAAACGGGATACACTCGAACGAATATAAAAACTTGATAACTTAAGCAGAAGGCATATATTCGGTGGAAAAAGTCAGTGAGATGAATGTCACATTCTTATGGACTCTTCCGGGAAAGAAAGAAAAAACACACCTGCCAAGGCGCGGTTTCTTCTTCAAGTAAAACGTTAGCAAGCCTTCCATTGCTACGTTCTACCCAGCTGTAATCGTTGTTGCCTGTTTATTGTCGCGTTTCCTTGAAAATGGTCGATCAACAACAATGCCACGAACAGTACTACTTAAAGTACCTGCGTTCACGAAAGACCTACCCAAAAAATAAGCCTCAATGCCAGTGAGATTTCTTGGGAAACAGCAGCCGAAATGAAAATTTCCCGAGAATTCGAGAAGAAATAAAAAATGTAGGATAGCCATTCTCACAATTTCAAGCATACTCCCTGCGGAAGATTCGTCATCCGTGGAATTTCATTATTCTACAATCTACACACAAAATTTTTTTTTGAGAATTGATGAGTGGCAATGAAGAAAAAGGAAGTTTTATCAAAATAAAAGAGCTATTCCGCATAAAAAGTATTGAATTGCAAATCACAAATTGTGATTGCAATAATGAGCTTTTTCGTGAATAACTGCGGTAAATATTCCTTTTTCTAAACCTCGTTTGAATATATTTAGAGTAGACATATTCTTAATGTCGATGAAAGGGATTTGTATGGAAAAATTACATTATTGAGCTAGCCACTCATAAAAAAATTATGAAGCAAGTCATTTTTTGACCCGCAACGTGGAAGACGTTGTGTTGCATTTTGCAGTCGTTATGCTGCGGAATATTCGTCGGGTTCCTGCTTTGCATCTGAATCTAGGCCTTCTATAGTTCGTTCTTAGACGCGTATTTCATTTAAATTTTCATGAGCATTCGGAAAAACGAGGACCGAGCAGAGAACTCGTTCATGCCCCCGGGGAGGGGATGTATATAAAGTTCCTTCGTACCAGGATACGACTGCCTGGTTTATGGGCGAAGTCCTGAATACACTTTATGAATATATAACTGGTCCTCGGCGGTCGTGAACCTTGGCACATGAATCGACGCCACGCGGGAGAAGTAGGGCGGAATAAAACCGTACTCTCTCCTTACATGCGAATCAAGCCCCTTGTTGTTGCTGCTGCCTGGGCTCATCGTCACCCGAGTCAATTGGGTTATGAGTAACGCGATGCGATGCGATGCGACGCGACGCGACGCGAAAATTCAACCTGGGCACTGGGCCTCTTGTTTTCTCGGATTCATCTCGGCCAACGGAAGTCTGGTCAGGAGTCAAAACCCTGAGTGCCGACACGCTCGGCTGACTCCCTGCCCGAGGTGGCCGTCCAAGCGTGGATCCCCAAGAGCGCCGCGTGCTGGCGTTTTGTTCTTCGTGGCGGCGCTCTCCGGATCGAAGGCTATCCAAAACCTGGCATCTTCCTCTCCTGCATTGTGCACTGCAGGACCAGCGTTACCCAACCTTTTTGGGCCCATGGGCCAACACATTTTTCGTACAATTTTTTGCGGACTGGTAAAAATCTTGAAGACAAACAGATTACCTGTTGGTCTGCAATTTAAAAGAAAAGTATTTTAAAATGTATTGCTATTTTTTAAATATCTGCCATAAACTCCTCCAACCAGGACTTGTATTGCAAAAATTATTCAAAAAACAATGAACCAGCTACAGGGGAATATGTTTTCAAAAAAATTAGAAAGCTAGGCTTCAGATGGGGAAGGTTTTCCAGAATGAATCTGTGAAATAATTTATTTTAGCAGGGGAAAATGTGTCAGAAGTGTTATTAGGAGAAAAGCCAACTTTTATTTTTTATCAGATGATTTTAACTGCCATATTGTCTTTCTGAAATTTCAGATAAAGATAACAGACTTCATCTACCTGAAATTATTGCTTTTTTCCTTCAACAAAAATGCTGGCTTCCCTAACTCAAAAACTAAATTCAAACTTCTTGCAGATCCCTCTGTATCCAACTTAAATAGGTTTGACTGCACAGTACGCAGGTTGTATATTCTTGCGAGGCATTATTTCTTGAAGCAAGGGCGGCGAATTCGATTTTCTTTTGTCAAAAATGGTTTGATACTCGAGGGAAAATTGAAAAGTAGAACTGTTCCCCTGGAGCAAAGCTGAGGAAAAGAGGAACAGAAAAAGGTTGATTAGAAATAAATTTTTCAGGTGGTCAATTCTTTTTTATTTTGCATTCCACGCGCACGATTAATCCGGGAGCTCTGCAGACATATTGGGGTTATCTCTGTTGGCCCCTCGCAAAAATTCCTGATTTGGCCTTCACAACTCACCCCTGATTTCTTCTCTTAGATTTTCGAAAAATTCGAGTGCATCTTCTGTTGCTTTGCGTCTCAGATTCGCCGTTACAATGCATAATTTTTCCTAAACAAGGCAATCTTTTGGCGGAAAAAGGTATCAAGTTCAATTGAACAGAATTCGGCCAATTCAACGTCAACGGAGTTGAAATCCTATCATTTGATGCGGAGTCTATATGAGCAGATTAGGCTGGAAACTGAAACATGAATAGGATCAGCAGACTCATATCATTCTGTAGACATTGAATGTAATTGAATCGTTTTTTTTTAATAGCTGGCGTAATAATCAATTTTTAATGCAAATACAGAGTTTTGTCGTGCAATCAATGACGCATTATATTCAAGTACACAAAGTATCCAACGTAGGGCTTGAATTGCATGAATGTGACCTTCCTCCGAATCCCGACAACGGATACATTCTTCCGATGGCTAACAATTGAAGAAATTTAAAAAATACACGCAAGTGCTGCAAGTATTCCTTGATGTCTGCAATTTGAACCATGGTTGTTCAACCTTATACTGCATTGCGGACGTCCAGATGCAGATCAAATTATCTGTGCAATCTCCGCAAAGTTAAGTCTCCGTGACTGTAAAATTCAGTGAATCTCCGGAAAATGCCCTTAAGAACAATAATCTTATCCCTTACACAACGCATTTTTTCTCTAACCTCCCTTAATAGTGAAATTGTCCATTGTTCGTATGCTATTCAAATGGAGCTAAATTTTAGAGCACATAATCCAAAACGAATGCAAATTTTTATTTTAGTGCTTTCCGCGGGGATTTGGCAATATCCTGTGCATCGAAAATTTAATATAGAGCGCTCGGTACGGAACGATAAACTTTTATTTTCCTTAAAAACTAAGTTTTCAATTACCCCACACAAATCAGGCGGCATTCTGTAACTCAAAAACTCCACGATAAGTCGAATGCTCCGAAGTCCCTTCAAAGTAGACTTGCAGATTTTGAACGGTATTTTACAAGATGCAAGTTATTAGGAATACACTTTTGGAGGGGAAAAATTTAAAATAATTCTGGGCATGGTGAAGTTTCGGCCGCTCGTCGCGTTGGGTAGTCCTCGTGATGAAGCAGCATTCGGGCCTCGCTCACGGGTGCCGCGTAGGTTATTTCATCAACGTGGATCGAGTTTTCAGCGTCAGCTGCGTGTATCTCTCCTCCACGAAACGTGGGTTTGATCAATGAAAGCCTCCCTCACTACCTCGTCCGTTATAGAAGCTCCAGGTATGCCTTAGTTGCCCAATCAACTGGGGTCAGCTTCTGTTCGTCTGCTTTGCGTTCCGTTTGATTTCACCGACTCCGTGCGATAGATAGAACAATGTTGAACAGCAGGCTAGTAATTTGGACGAAATCTGAGCTGGAAGGAAGCATTGAACTCATTCACTGGTCCGCGGACAGACAGTTGAGCGCGTCATAAAACCGCGCGTTCGAAACAGCGTGTGCCGGAAATAACACGAGTGCAACATGTCTCGAAGTGAACACAATTTCTCAGCGTCAGTGGATTATGGGCGTTTTTTTTTTTCTTTCAGAGGGGTTACGTCCCATTGAAATCTGCTCTGAACGAGGTATATTCAGGAGAAATATTTCTAAATCAAACGACCGAGAGGGTGAGCACAACAATAGTTGTTCTGCTCTACTGATGTAGTTCTCGTTGCTGTGCATTTTTCCCCATCTACGATTTTTTAAAAATTCCCTCATTTATTTTGTGGACGCGTGCTCTTTTTTATGACGCGTAATTTTGATGTGCGCGCATCTTCAGATTTAAAAGTCCCTGCCTTTATCGGAACAGCATTTCTTGAGCGCCATTTGCGCATTTCTGCGATTCCCAGGCAGACACTCGAAATTTTCCCCATGCAGTAAAGTTGTTCTGCGTTAGTGCGGTTGAGTCAGCTTCCAGATATTGGATCGTCCGAAATGAACATCTCATTGCTTACAAACTTGCTTTTGAGTGATGGCTGGTTTCACGGTTGCTTTTTGCCCCTCGCGTAAATTGTAGAACGGAAGCGCAGGTGCACGCGAAGATGAGTTGAGGAAATAAATGCGGTTAAAAGGGAAGGTGCAACTGAACGGAGAGTTCATGCTCGAGGAAAAAGGGGGGAGAGCAGCCTAATGGATCCATCACTTGCTCCGGAAGACAATCGAGAAGTTCGGGGTGCACGATCAGGAAAGAGCTTTTCCGCTTGTGGTATGTAAGAAAATCCGCCCCTAGCGCGGTCTGAGGTTCCTCGAGAGGAAGGGCTTTCTTTTCAGTCACAGACGCCACAGACAGACTCTCGAAGCATTTGGTTTTTTCTTTCGTCGGAGTAAATGCCCCATAACCCTCCAGACCGCGAACCTCAGTCTCAAGACCATTTGCGTTGCAGGGCTCAAAATTGCGTTTACATTAGCAGCAAGCTTTGATCTTCTTGAAAATATTGATGATATGCATTGAAAATAGGACGCGGAGATTTCCAAAATTCAACGCTGCTTATAAGCCAAACATGCGATTTGTTAATAAAAATGCGCTACAATATCGGAATGCCGTAATCGACGAGACCTTTCATGGTGCTGCGAAGAATGTGCAGTACAGTATACTTGCATGGTTTGTTGCTGAATAATGCCACATTTATCTCTTAAAACGACAAATCATGTTTTCCTGATATTACGGATTACTGCTTATGGAATTCGTAGTCAGAAGACATTTCCAGACCGGACAAGAACTGGGTCAAAATGTCGTGTACAGTAATTTGAATTGTTGGATTTAATGACTGCTTCAAAAGTATTCCTCAAATTTTTCTGGACCTTATGCCATAAGAATTCAAAATCGGGGATGTTTTTGCAGTGATTCAAAGTTCATGAAAATCTATAAACAATTCTTGAAGCCATGGATGGGAATTTCCTTCAGAAGATGCAACATTGTGATGTATTCAAGTATTATTACTATAGCTTTTCGTGTTTCTCCAGAAGACTTATTGTCAGATTTTTCTCTTACTGGTAAATGCTTTTTCATTTTGATGCCAAATGCGCAGGGACAATGACTCAGAAATCAAAATCTTGCTGCGAAGACCAAGTTCCAACACTTATTCTCTGTATAGACGAGTACGTGTGGCATTCCTATTTTTGATCGATGGTATTTGCTATTTTTAAAATGATCGCCGATCCAGTGAAGTCCACGAACAAATCGTGAAAAAATGAGAGAAAGTCACGAACCTGCGGTTGAGTTGCCTTGGATGGGATGCAGGTGACAGAGATTATTATGCTTCGGAAAATGACTGTATAAGTCACTATAGCGAACGGGATAACGTCATGGACGAAGGGCCCATCGATTAGTCCTCGCTGGCGAATGATAGTTTTTACAAGCTTCATTCATCAGTCGCAGTCGATTTCGGATCGTGTCCCAGTGACGAGTCAAACTCCGTTTCCAAGGGGCCCGAGAAGAAGGGTCTCATTATTTTCCACTTGAGCGGGTTTCCTCAGTGGTGCCTCTGCAATTACCTCAACATACACCTGCGGTCGGCGCGTTGCCAGAGGGGCACGAATAAACGCTTCTTCACGCCTTCGTCGCCAGAGTTTTTTAAAACGTCGCGAAATTCCGTCGGTGGTTTCACTTCCATGCTTGTACAGTGATTGTCAACACTGCGAGGATTTATGTCCCATAAACCCGAAGATATTCATCAGTTTTTATATGATGCACTGAGTTTTTGCGGAGATGATGAAAAAAATCAGAGCCCCGGAATGCTGCACCGCATGCTTCCTAGGTTTCAACTGATAAATTTTGACTTATATCTTGAAGAAGTGGAGTTTTGACTGCATTGTTTTTTTTTTAAGTCTTCCGGGTTGGCACACCAAGGCAAAATTCGAGTCTTTATTCCAGAAACTTAGGATGCCATTTATCAGAATGAATGGCAAGTACTCGACATAAAATTTACTTTATTTTAAAGAGCATCAAAGAGGTTGTTAAAATTTCTCCGACTTCCGAATGATGCACTTCTATAAAGGCTAACAAAATTAGAATATCTCGGTATTCTGAGAATAATTTCAAACTGTACGCTTGGTCTTTGTTCGATATATTTTTCATGTACTCAGTTAGTCCATCACCTATGCAACCAGAAAACATTTTTCGATTGTTCAACCTTCTGCTCATATTTAGCTGAAGTTATCTCTTCGCAAGCTTTAAATACTTTCTTCACGAGCTATTCTCTTCCATTTTGAAAAGGCCAACAGTCAGAGGATCCTATTCAGAGATTTGAGGAGTTTAATTTTGACTTAATTATTATTTTTACCTCTTGCTAGCTCCTCTAATACCACAATACAGTACTGGAAAAGCTTCCCCAAAAATCATCCGTGAAATTAGAAAAATCTTGAAAATAAATTATTGAAGTATCTAGGAAACAGTTAATAACGTTCTTATTGATACTAAAAAAAATTTTTAACTTCACAAAGTCTTGATATAAATAATTTCCCGTTCAAAGCTGATAGCGTTTGCAGCCCTCTTTCTTCTTGCTTCTGATAAAAAAAAGCGTAAGCAATTACAGTAGTTGAGATAATTACGAGAGCCCCAAACAGCAGTAGCTGGGTAGGTTGCTGGGTTTTGACTAGACGGAAGACTGTCTTCATTAAGCCGAGACAACATGGAAAGCAATCAAAAAATGACAGGAATGGCAGCAGTTAATGGTGGAACCAGGATTCCGGAGATTTTCCCGTGATGTAAGGTTCCATAAGGTAGAGACCGGTATCAAGATTGGCTCTGTGGGGAAAGTACTCTACTATCAGTGGATTCAATGCTCATTGTATGTTAATTTTTGTTAATCTGACCCTGATCTAGATCCTGGGATGATTTTTGTCTTGACTTTTTCGTTTTGGAAAAAATAGCTACGCTTTTAACTTTAAATTTAGTAAGTCACGTGAACGTATTGGCTTGTGGGGGGTTGAAGATGACCACAAAATATTCTTTTCATGGTCAGAAAAAATTGCTCCATAGCAAATTGTACGGGCGAAGCTTTTCCGGTAAAATACAAAATTAACGTTAATGGCGTCGAGCTATGAGTCAAAATCTGATTCGGTAGATTTCAAGTGATTTTCAATTTCGCGTTTACATTTTTAACGCTATTCTCATTCCGTTCCCGTCACACAAATGCTTGCTACGGAATCAGTTATAATTTTCATGAAACTCTCCAAATATTCCGAACCTTTAGAGAAAACATGTTATCTAAAAATAAATTTTGTGACGCTCTCGGTTTGGCTTTACAGTACAGTATTTATGTTCAAGGACTTTTTTTTTCAGCGCGAATCCGGAAGTACGGGATTCACCGCTGAAAAAATCAACTATTTCCTCATGCCACGCAAATGAATGTTGTTGCGAAATGTTCCTAAGCAAATGAAATTGATAATTATTCATGGATATGTTACTATTCGCATCTAATTGGAATTCGTCAAGTGAAAGTGTCTGTTGCTGGCGCTCGTACTACATTTATCGTCTCCCGAAATGTTTTTTTTTTCTTTGGTTGGTTGAACCTCGAGTTATTACCATCAACGAATGGAACCCCATCGTTATTTGCCTGATGAAGCGAGGCATTTGGTACATGTAAAATTTAGATTAGTCTATGTTGAAAGGTTCATACTTTAATTCATTTTTCTTGCTTTTTAAATCCTAGCGCATTAAAATTTCGCCATTTGCGTATTTACTCTTTTATTCTCAGAATATTGTTTACGCCAAGTACTGTACATCTAACGTACTCGTACACGTTCATGTCTACGAAAATAGGCAGAGAACAAGTGGATACGAGAACCTCTATTTTCTGGTCCGATGACAAATTGCTCTTGCCTCAACAATTGAATTTTTAGAATAATCAGAAATTGAAAGAAATGTCGGATCATCTTCAAGTGTGACCTGATTAGCAGACATTAATAAAAGCCTAAAAAAAGAACCATGTTTCTCAGATATCCTCACGAAATTGTTCGCATCTGCTTTTTTCATGAGTTCATCTCCTTCTAAATCCTGATGCTAATTTTCTGTGGCGTAGTTTTTGACCCGAATTCGCAGGACTTCCGTTTCCACATTCTTCACTCTGGGATAAATATTGGCGTTTAACGTAAAAACTAGAACTAGTGCCCATGCGTTACACGTGATCAACTGGAAACTTGAAAAGTTTTATAACTCCGGCTGTACTTTGTGACGGCGCGCGTTTTTCCGAGGGATTAAACGCGCTCCACGGACGCGACTTCCGCGCGTTGATCCCGTGCCTCAGCTCTCAGTCGCCCCCAGGGCTTTGCTCCGCGATTCGGCGCCACTCGCGGACCGCTGTACGCCGAGTCCACAACCGCCGCCGCTGCTCCCGGGGCAGTCCTGCTCGGCTTCCAAGTGCAGCAACACCTGCGAGTATTCGCGTTCGCCGAGGAGGAACACACGCGCAAAAAAAAAAAAAGTTCTTTCCCTCATCAGTCCGTTCTCTCACGCGCGTCTGTTCTGTGTTCCTCCCCTTGATGAAGGACCAGCAGTGGCGGGTCAGTGATCACATCCGCCGCTGAAACGCGTTGCCCGTCTGCCGAAAACCACGGGTTTTTTCTCGCAGTAATCAGTGGAAGTTCTCTCGAGTGTTTAAAAAGAAAGAGAGAGAGAAAGTCTTTTGTCTGAAACTTGTGCTGAACGTGGTGTGATGAAGAAGCACGGCGAAATTTGCTTCGAAGTGCCGAACTGTGGCCCAGAAACGCTTTTTTTTTTGCAGAGCGCGGGAAAGAATCAGGTTGTTTCGTGACACATAAAGTTTCGACGAGTTTTTTGCAGTTGGTGACGTTTGAGAGTCATTCACTTTTGCGAAAGAGTGTTCAACTTCTGCGTTAATGATGGGTTTCAGTTAATGCTCTTTTTTACGTAAAAAAAATGTAAAAAATAAGTACTGTACATGGAATGTGAAAATCATGTTATGGCAATGCTTCAGAGCCAAAAAGGTATTTTTCATGTATCAGAAGTTTTTACAGAACTTTCAATTTGTCTGGAAAGTTTACAATCCAAAAGCATTTTTCTCCGACAAAAAGAAAAACGTAGAAGGATCTCGATGGGGTGGAGAATTCATTTATTTAAATACTTGGAACTGTATTAAATTTTTTGGGAAATCCAGTAGCTATATGTTCGATAGATGGGCTTCAACAAATTCGAAATTTAAAAAATATTAATGCAGCGAGCAAATAATTCTCTTATTCAGACTTTGAAAGAAACCACTTGTTTTCAAAACAAGAGCCTCGAACAACCAACTGCTTTAAACATTTTGGAACGTACCACGAATTTCAACCGAACCCGGTCATTTTTCGCGGAGACTTGAAGGCTTCTCCGCATTCCCACTGGATGGCAGTGCTGCACTGCACTCCGTCGCAACATTCACCCTTTTTTCTTAATCACACCTCGTACACACTTTCAGAAAAATGGCTGGGTATACTCGTCTACGTACCCACGACCAGCTGCGGAATATCCTTGAACTCTGGAAGTAAAGCAAAAACTCTTGCGCCTCCCTCCTGTTACACCGAAAGTCTCCGTGCGTCTCGAGTACCTTATCCCAGTGACCCTTTCCTCAATATTTGAGCAGTCGACGAAAGTTGTTCAGTACTTTCTTGGAACTTTCTCCGAGCTGAAAATTATGTTCGTCAGGGTTGCCTCCAGTATTACTTCGTGACTTGGTGCGTTAGGATAATTTTATTCGTTTAATTTTTGCTCGAAGGCCAGAATTCTCAATGGCGAGGTGTTTATTAAGAAGCACGATTCAGCGGTGAAATCGTCAAGAAAAGTCAAGCGGTGGATGTACTGCATTTGAATTTGAATAACGACTCTCCTCGGTTGCTGAAACACTTCCCGTCGAAAAATTAGCATTGCACGCGTTATCCAGACCATTTCTGCATAATTTCTTACTTCAATATTGGCGCGGTTGTTCAAAAGTTGTTCAGTCATGTCGTGAGACACTTTTCAGCTAAAATTTTCAATACGGCTATTTCGGCTTGCTTTCAACGCTGCTTTAATCGGTAAATTATTAGAATTGCCTAAATTTTTCTCTCAAGTCAAACTTTTCCTGAGATATCAAATTTCCTTCAGTCGCTTAAAGAACCAAAGCGCAGTTCAATCCAAATTATGAGCATTTTTTTTTTACTAGAACGATATCCCTGACATTTTTCGCGATATCTTGACCAAACTGAATGCACTGTAGCAGAGATATTTTTACTGCTTGAGCTGAAGTGAGTGCATTTTCGAGTAAAATTTTCGCGTCTCGAGTGTTCCGGGAGTTGAAAACATTGAGGCGGTCCGTGTTTCTGCCTTTTCACGTTGGCAGCCGACTTGAATTGTTGTTTGGTTACAAGGAAGTGCTGAATTCGGCTGACTAGCGACCGTCCTGTCGGTGAATCGTTCTAGCGGATAAATTAGAGTGAGTCAAGTCACTTTTCAGACGTGGAGCGCACCGAAGAGTTTAAGGAAAAATGATCCGCACCTGAGAATGAAAAATGGTGAGTCGTCGTTGAGATTCGATTGCATCGCCGTTACACAGGGATTTTATTGTTGATTTACTTCCGATCAATTTTCGCAAATATTTGTTCATGTGACGGGATTCCACAAGGTGTCAGTACGTGAACAAGAACAAACTCAGCCAACGAGACGTTCCCGGCTGTAACTTTTTCTAGATATGCGGTAAAAACGATTATTTTCTCATGTCAGCTTGAAATTCATGGCGTCTCGGCGGAAGATCACGTTCGTGGCTCACTGAGGAAGGCTTTTTTATTTTGCAAGATTCTTGAGGCAGAAGCAACGACGCGCTGTGTGTACCGAAGTGAAAAGTCCTTTGCCCTCGCGATTGAAAAAGAAAATCATTCTGGTGTAGAAAATGCCGGAATCCAGCAACATTTTCCGTACGCGGAACAATTTTTACGCGAATACTTTATAAGTACTGTACGCATTAAAGTGTGCTTCTCCGCATTAGCTAATTAGGTAATTAAGTGAACCTAAGCAGTTGGCGGTATATGACCTCAAAGATCGATTAAAGTCTAAATAGAAACAGTCAACGTAGTATTATTTTAAATTAGCGCGACTTGAACTGAAAAAAATTGTAAATAGGATGCATTTCAATATGACCATCATGTCTTTTTCGAGAAAATAAAGTGAAAATAAAGGAGCCGAATGGATTCCCGTTTTTGCAATTCGAATTTTGAATCTTCTGGATTTACTTCGACTATTCTCGTGAAATTATCTTCAGTGGTATAACGAATTTCACACCTGAGAATAGATTATAGTCATGTGAATGTATTCCCTAATTTCATCACCCCCTTGTACTTTACACCGCATAACGCGCGGATCTGCAACACACGGATTTAAATCTAAATCTACACAGTGAAACGTAACCAATGAATCTGGCAAGTTTTCGGGATTCGCATAGAAAATAGCTGATCGAGTCGTAATTCATTTAGTGTCACTGCCGGTCTTTTTCTCGAAAACAGGACACTACAGCACTGCAGTCGTGAAAGAATGCGCACGCGCCTCATGTTAAGAAATTAAGTCGAGCCAAGTCAGAAACGAAAGTACTTTCGTGATGCTTCGAGTGGTGCAGAGAAGACAAGAGGCTAGAGTCGACATGGCTTTCAGAAAAATTAAATTTGGACCAAACTAAAGAACAAACGTTTACCGGAACTCAACCGATTATTTCTCGCAAGAGTCGCCACCATGTTGTAAGTTCTACAAAAAATTCACAGCATGATGGAAAAAATAAAGACGTCTTTGTTCCTTTGAATAATCGTAGTTTTATGCTTTTGAGCTTCCTTTCCTCGCGGTTATCGCTTTTTTGAACGCTGTTGACAATTTCCAAACGTGATTGTTACGAAAAAGGAATATGAACAGTTTGAACTGTTCAATTAACCGAACTAACTAACTGCGTAACTGTTGAGAATTAATCTCGAACCTTAGATATTCCCTTTTTTTTCGAAAATATGCGCAAATTAATTAGTCGAACAATGCGAATCAAATTCCACAATGGAGACGCGCTTGTGCTGTTACAATTATTAAGCGGTTAATTTTCAATTCATGCCTTTGATTCTGGAACTAGGGCTGTTGGAAACTCATATTCTTTCATATTCGTGGTGGTAAAAGTGGGGCTTTTTTTGGAGACGCGCTTGTGCTGTTACAATTATTAAGCGGTTAATTTTCAATTCATGCCTTTGATTCTGGAACTAGGGCTGTTGGAAACTCATATTCTTTCATATTCGTGGTGGTAAAAGTGGGGCTTTTTTATTTTTTTTCTGTTTCTGGAAGAAGACTCACTAGAAAGATGTTCTACATGCGCTTTAATAAACTCATATGCTTCGCAACAACGTTTTCGTACGATATGAAGTTGAGAAATTTGCATAGAAATGAGAATTCTGAGTACCCATCCTTGAACATTCTTGTGCACACAAATTTAATGAATTAGATTTGTAGGCTCCGCAATTTCTGAATTTTTTAATGCGGTCAGAATTTTTCAGGGCACGCTGTGGATTACAGCAGTACGTGATATAAAAAAACAGCGGAATATTGAAATCTATAGTTTAAGAATTATGTTTTCACTTACTTTCAAAATACAAGTTTCAGTTGTTTTCTTCGTCGTCGTAACTTTGCAATAAATTATTGTCCTTCCTAGATCATCTTCTGGTGGAAGGACTTCTCCGATGTTCATTAGGACTGGTGTGGGAAGTGTGCCAGTGGAAACAAATTTGCATGAAAAAGTATTCAACTTCTGTTTGACACTTTTACTGCATATTTCTCAATTTCTCGCACAGCACATCATTTCTAGTTGGATGGCATCGATCTTCACTGTAGCTCATGGCCCGTATAATCTTTCTTGCTATTATTTTCGCAAGCTCAGCAAAATAAATGCCATAAGCTTGTTTTTTAACTGCGTCATATTTTTGGTGAAACACAGTACTTGAATTGCTTTTTGATCTAGGCAATCGTAGGGGTAGGCGGGTACTTATCCCTATCTGGTTACCAGATAATGCGAGGAGTTTGGGGGCGAGAAGCATTCTGAGTCTTGGAACCACCTGAGCTCTCAAGTACGTAATGATGACGGAGATGCGTGAAGAGGCGGAAAGATTTAAAAGGGCCGTTCACATTCTTCGAGTCGCTTGTTTCCGCTTTCCATCGCTGGCATTTCCGGAGAGCGGGTTTATAATTCTGGAAAATCCTTGAAGCAAGCGGCTTTCTTCCCACGATTGTCGTCCGGTTGCGGGAAGCGGGGGGAATCAAGGCGAGACGCCCTGAGATCACGGGAATGAATTGTAGGCTCTGGGCCTCGCGTGTGATGATATGCTATGAAGCCAGATGTTCTGGGATCCGGGGGCTTCGGTATGCTTTGCAAAATGTGGCATTCAGCTTTGCTTTGGACCGTGAAGTCCCGAGTGCGAATTACTCGCAAACTCAGCTGCACTCGAGCCTCGCGTTTCCCACGTTTGCAAATTCGAGCGAAGGTTGAACGACTTCCTTGCGCAATGAATCAGCGTCTAAATTGGATTTTGACTTCTGTGACTTGAGTTTCACTCCGGATTACTACTAGATGTCATGTGACCAGCGAATCCCACATTTTGTTGGCGAAGAAATTAAGTCAATCATTCAACGCGTATGGGATTCCCCGCTTTTTGATCCCGACATTAAATCTACTATTTCGTGGTCGAATTTTATTCACGCTTGAAGGAAAAATAAATTTTTTGCTAATGGAAATCGGAGATGACCAAAACGTCGCATAAAAACGTCAAATCAGGCGTGTACGGCTTTTCCCAGTTTTGGACTTCGCGGCACGAGAATTAATTCAAACACGGATTTAAAACTTTGTGCTTTTTTAAAACTGGCATTGAACATATTTTTTTTGCACAAAAAGAGCTGTCAGGTTTGTTACATTTTCCCGCAGCGGAACCGTCCCGGATGTTAGCATAATACCAATAAAAAATCTTGTCCCACTTGAAAGCCTCTTGTGGCCAAATCGTTATACTGTATCTAAAAGAGGGTAAAGGAAATGAAGTCGACAAGTAAAATATATTGCTGGATTTGTGCGGTCGAAAATTCAAATGGTTCTTCTAGCATTTTAGCTTAAGCTTTTCCCCTAAAAGGTTGTGGGCCAGTCGTATCTTATTCACCGTAGCAGGAATGAATGACGGTGGCTTATTCAAAAACGGAAAATCGAATCTTGTGTGAAGAGCAAACGTGCATTCACGATTTATCATTTTCTAGTAAATGCGGATTACGCGAAGAAGCGGAAATTCCCTGTATCTTATCTACTCCATAAATTCTTGCTCGGAAATGCAAACATACTGCGCAAGCATACATGCATAATATTTATACTGGAAAATCAGCGTGTGTTTATCTCGCGGTTTGTCGGTCATATCACGTCGGATTTCACGACGTCTGCATGTTGAATGAAATTCCTATTAAAACGTTGCTGCGACCCTGGTCGGGCTGGTACCCGAAAGATTACAAAATAAATGCATTAAATGTTTCCTGTGGGTCGTACAAGTCGTTTGGCTGAGCTCTTCCTGCGAAAAATATTTGAACTCCACTTTTCTCAAGGTCTGCTCTTCACGACTATTTTGATGTTTTGCAGCATTCAAGGGTTAAAGTACTGTACTTCCGGAAAAGCGCAATATTTTCTCTTGGCTCATCCGGTATCATTCGTCGATCTTCCCTTTTGTCTTTGAATCTAGAAGTCAGATTCGTCTAGTTTTTGTCGGTGTTTTTCTTAGCTACTCTGCTTGGAAGACGGATCACCTGCGAGTATTTTTGGTCATGATACTGTGACCTATCAGATCATTCATCGTCGGGTTTGAAAGTGCTGACTGTTCAGGTTGAAGTTTCCCACGAGAGCTTAATTCACGAAATTCCTGATGAATGCTTTTAAATTCGTAATTTTTTTCTGAAAGATATATTTTTGCCGGTTAATTCAGCACTTAAAATTTTTGTGTGAATGATTTTTTGAATGTTTAAGAAGCGTAATGCAAGTTGAGTAGTTTTACTGAAAAGTCGATCATGTCGAATGCCCTGAACGTCTGACATGCAGTGGGTCCCACTCCTTTATTTTTAAAATGGAGACGCGAACCTCACAATGATTTCCGCACGTCTGAAAACTCTGATGTACTGAATGTGAATGGTTCGGCGGTACGGAGGTAAAATTAAAAAAGGGCCCTACTGATGGAAGAATAGTTGCATTGCCCAGTTTCCTCAATATACACGCAGCACCATTCCTCGCCTCGGTTTTCGTGCTTACTGGAGTGTGACCTGGACAACGATCAAGCGGCGAAATGCCCACTACCGAAAGAGCCACGGTTATGGTTCAGCGCATGGAAATCCGGAACAAGAGCAATTAGGCGCGAATCAAAGCTTCACTGCGTTCCTAACCCGGGGGGCTTCCCTTCGCATCCTCGCTATCTGTCTAGAATGCTTAGCTGCGAGGAACCCGCTTCGCTTACAGAAACCAGGAAAAAAAGATAAAATGCAATAGATGGATGGCATCTTCAGGAATACAACTAGACTTTTTGCTACGATTCTCTCTACGTCTAAGGTGCTCAACCGATGCTCCGCAGAGCCCTCGGGGTTCCTCTTGCAGTTTTGGTGGGCTCCTCTCCCGGAAATGTAGTGAAGAAGATAAAAACGTGGAATAATTCGAAACAATTTCATGATCTATTGACATGTTCGTTCGAGGGAAACTTGACGGACAAGAAACGTGCGAGGACTGCATTATCAGTACTGTAACTCAATATAAGAGAGATAGAGACCCAACAATAGTTTGAAAACGGCCTCCACCTTTTCAATGCCAATAAGAAGGGCTTCGTCATTCAAAACTGTCGGAAATCTTGGAACTACAGCCAGTTTCACACGTGTAGAATCCTCGATTTATAGAAGGAATGTCTGTAAAAATAAATTAAATTACAGTACATTTCTGTCTAGTACTCCAGTACTAAACTCGGCTGAGGATTTTTCACGGACTCTCATGTGGAGTTGGACACCCTTATCGTTGAACAAGCCCGTAGAGTAAATATACAGTGGACTGATTTTTCAGTGATTATTTCAAACTTAAAACGAATATGTTTTTTCTCTGACTTTTTTCCGACAAAAGTGCACCTTTTCAATACATTTTTCGTCAGTCTTTGTTCCAAATTACTCCATTCTGCAATTTTTTCGTACTTGAGTACCATGGTGTAGATAATTCAGATAGTCCTGCCATAAAATTTCCAGGAAGTATTTTGTCTCCAACAATTTTGACGTGAAACTATTGATATGGACTATTTATGTGCACAAGAGGCTTGATCTTAATTCATGAAAAATGTGATGATTTTTAAACACATCGAATACAATATGATGCATATCTGTGCAGTAATTCAGAGTTAAGTTTGGTCTTGAAATATTGCTTTTGCTAAATCTCATCATATATAATGTTGCACAGTTTATTCAAGATGCGTATTCCAACTTCCAGCAAGTTCGTCAGGTTTCGTTTTGCAGCGTTCATTTTGAAGCATTTTGCGGCTGATGAAATTTAATACAATACTGTACTTTATTTGAGTGTATTTCCTTCCGGAAAGGTCGTGGTCAGCGATGCGATCCGAAATCACTTCGCCCGGAAGTTTCCCACTTCTGAGCTTCGCGCCTGCTGATTTTCCGGCTCATTGGTAGCTGTTCTTTTTTTCTGCATTTTAGAATCGCCTGAGAAATCCTTGGTACAAACAACATATTAGTTTTTAAAGTTATTTTAATACTTATAAAGCGTTTTCCGAAAATAGCCCAATGTGTTGAACAAGCCCGTGGATTGAATATACAGTGGACTAATTTTTGAATTTTTTTATTGAATTATTTGTGCTATACATTTTTATGAATGCGTTTTAAACTTCGGAGGCTGCAGGGAGATAATTCAAGCACTGGTGATGTTTTAACTGACGCTTATATGGTGATTCATTTAGCGGAAGGTTTAGATATACTGTACTATATAATGTGTTTCCTTCGTCCGGGAAGGAGTGTTTTACAACGTTTTTATGGTTAGACGAGTTGAGAAATGTTCTGCTCGACGATCAAAGTGTTTCGAATCCAATTTTTCACCGCCGGGAAGAAATGAGATTTGTGCCAAGAATTGTCATTAATCACGGGTTTATGGCTTCCCGTAATCCGGGTTCATTCTAATGAATCGACAGACTGGACTCAGGCAATGACCGCCTGATGCTTCTTCTTTGAGTGACAGACATGAAGAATGAAAAATGTTGAACAGGGAGCTGCTTTGGTTTCGAAAAACATGATGTGTGCATGTTGCATGCTTTATTCATGCGGGCGTGGAGCCCAGTTGTTGTTTCGTTCCAGTTGAAGTTGTCTTTTCCAATATCGAAGCGTGATAAACGGTTCCTGTAAACTGGGAAGTTTGAAGAATGTTGTTTTTTGTTTGTTATCTTTTCTTGTCAAGTCAAGTCTTGCATTGATCGAATTTCCGAGATAAACTCGAGTGGTGCGATACCAATGATGAATGTTTTCTTTTTTAATCTTACGTCGTCGCCTTAGATTAGAATAACTCCGTGGATTTTGTGCTGACTCTGCTGAGCAAATCACACTTATTGGGATTCGATTCGGAATGATATATTTTTACATGGCGAAGGAAACGTAAAACACAAATTTTCAAAATTCGTGCAATTATGTTTTTTTGCTTGGATGGTGACAAAAGTTGCCGGAGTATCCCATATGCCCGTAACCCGTCATTGGGAAAGCTGAGGCGTTTTCCCCCAAATTTATTGTAAATACATTAGTTTGATACTGTATTCTTAAAAGTCAATTTTCATGATCATCGAAAAAAAACAGTAAAAGATGCAATTATCTTCGATGATGACTTAGCATTTTCTATTAGCTTCTATGAACGACACTTGCAGGATCCATCAATTGGGATTTAAATTTCTTCCATTGTTGGATGCAGATCTGTGTGAAAAGTTTAGTTTTAACCCGAAAATGAAGATACAAAATACGCTGCTGTGTTTATATAGAGGTTCTTGCCTATTTCAGATGTTTCCAAGTTTTATTGTTATTTTTAGGATTTTTTACCTTTGGAGGGTTCCTACGGGTTCCGTGTACAGCTGGGGCATTGAATGACGGTTTAAAAAAAAAAAAAAAGACCTGAACCTCCTTTTTCGCAGGGCCAGGTATCGAACAGATGGCGAAACCATCTGCACTTGCATGAGAAGTGTTGAAAGAAATTGCTGTGAGACATCTTGATCTTATCGCTTCGTAATACTCCGCCGAGAACATTGAATATACCCGAAGGGACTCTCAAATATGATCGCCAATTTGAGCTATTCATCCTCTCTATTCCTTTCATACTAAACAGAACTGTACATATGTTTAAAAGTAAGGGAGACGAAAAGGATTTAGACGAGCCGACGACCTTATCGTTTTTAGTTGATAAGTTGTAGGGGAAAAAAGTTACGGAAGCTAGTTCACTCACATTGCTCCCGTCCTCTGGGTTTTTATTTCGAAAGCCGTGGAACCTACTTGTTTCTTCTATGGATATTTTTCTCTGATGTAGAAAAATGTCGGAAGTTCGTGGCCTGCGCTGGACCGCAGACGAACTGATGAAGGTGTGACAGCGATAAAGCCTGAAAAATTCCCGCCTTCGCCAGCACTTATTTTTCAAGGGTTTTTATCTCTGAGAAAATCCCGTCAACGGTCCACGGCAACTGAGACGTTGCTCAGGGTTCATCGTATTCGACTCCTCACTGAATCGTTCCTAAATTATTTTCTGCGACGGTTCTCCTCATTATTATAATGAGCAGTTCTTGACAATCGCGAACTCGCAATTACCGTGACGCATCGTCCGAAGACGTCGCGACAGAAGGGATTTTTCCACGTTGCTTCTCATCGCGGTTTGGTGAGGACCAGAGCTCAGTTTCCCGGCGAAGCCGAAGAATGAGGACCATTCTCTTTTCCGCGAGTCTTCGGCAGTTCGTGCGTCAGTAGCCTCCTTTCACTTAACCCTTGCTCTTTGACCAGGTTGAGTTTATAGCTAAGTTTCAGTGGGTTTTAGCTTTGGAAGGAATAAAACGAGAGAAAGAAGAATGAAGGTGACCTATCGGAATCGACCGTGGCTCTGCCGAGTGCTCGCCTAAGTGACCACACGCTCTAACCGAGTCAATGCGCGTGAGCTCATTATTGATCACCGTGGATCCTGCTTGGCTCGCGTTTCGCCTTGATTGGCTTTATGGTGTGTTTGACTTTTTACTTCACTTCGGTACTTGCATTCAGGAAGCAGAACGTGAGGGCATAGATGGGAAATGGCCTTAACATTGGTGGATCTTGGTCTTTATACAACATTGAGGACGAGGTTTGATTTCGAAACGATGATGCCTCTCTCAAATTCGGTGAGGACCAAGTGATGTACAGGGTGAGCCACGAAAAAGTAGGCTGATTTCCATCAGGAATACCTCGCGAACAATTGAATTGATCCCGTTGAGGGAAAAAATATCATCAACTCGCATTCGGCTAAGTTTTTAATAAGGCAAGTTTAATGCATTAGATTTAATTAGCATATCGACGATGGACACTTAAAAAAAATTACGTGAAGGGGAAACACTGTCCAGATTTTTTCTCCTTTTTGAAATTAGAAATGACAATAAGGTGCCAGAGTTTCACAATTCACGATTCAAACTGCTGAGTTATCTGTGATAGTGGAATTTAAAAAAATCGGTGATCGTCTAGATTTTCAAGTACAGCTAGCTTTCGAAATTGAAAGCTTATCGAGATAATTGACCCTAATCAAGGAAGCACAGCGAAAAAGCTGCAAGCTGTTTATGAGTGTCACATGTACTAGGAGGTACTCGTAAATCTCAAAAACGGTGTTAGTCCGGAAAACCATCGGAGTTCAAAAGAATCCAGATAGCAATCAATGTACGTGTGAGAAGAATTGTCAAAATTTCATGAGATTTTAAAGCAAATATGTTTCATATTTATGTCATGTCCATGGAATTGGATGAACGCATGAAATATGATTCTGTACAACAACGTGTCGCGAAGGTTAAAGTTATGCGTTCTTCTTTGATCAAAATTTTCCTCTTGGGAGTGCTGCATTATTTCATAATTTCATACGCATCAGTCCTCAGGCGTCGTCATTGTGAGGCTGGCTGAGATTAGCTCAAAATTGGAACTATCCTCGTTTATTTTTCAGTGATTTTTGCTGTATTTACTTTTTGTTTACGCGATGTTGTCGGCATGCTCGTTACGGTAGCAAATAACTGCAGTAGACTGTTAGTTGCTGAACGTCCCCTTTCATTCCGCACGTTGTGTGGTGGTGGTGCTGTGAATTACACACATGACAACGCATAGCAATTTCGCTGGGAGGTAGGGTTCGGGGTGCCTAATGGTGGGATATGGGCTCATTATTTGAACGGATACCGAATGCGTGTCGGCGTGCTAATATCCGCTCGTGTTCCGCCGTTCTTCGCTAATGATTGTCGGACTGCGTCACGATTTGAACACCGCGCTTCACTCAGTTTCGCACGTGCTCCTTTCTCTGCTTTGAGTGGACGCCTCTAAAAACGCCGGGGCGGCTTTTCTTCGTGTTCCTCTCGCGGAATCCCATTCGAAACTGCTGTACTAAACGCGTTTCCGCAGGACACCGATCCATGCATGTGTCGATTTCCATAGCTTTTCCTGCGCAACTTCGGAAAAATCCTGGGTCATGATGCCTTGAAGTCCGATTTATTGAACCTTTTTTTGCGAATTAACACGGGTAGGTTCCGAAAAGGAGTGGATTTACAGCTTTACCAGGGATTCTAAGGCTTGTAACGCCATGTTCTATTGCGTCTATGGCAAATAGTGCCAGTCCGCAGGAACTTTTTTTATTTTTTGCTCGTAAAAATGACAAAATTTTCTGCGAAAAGAAGAGCCTGTATAGTTTAGGGGCTATTAGCTGTTCGAAAAATATGCGCGTATATCTTCGTTTATAAACAATCGCATTGCGGACTTCCGCGAAAAATCCGCCCGTCCAAAATAGTTCTTCCTTTTATCGCTGAAAACATATTCACTTCGGCACTTCAGTTTGCTTCGGTGCAAATATTTTAGAATATAGAAGTATTCTTTTTGCGCTGTTGATTTCACGAGTATCGTAAATATGTCATCCTTAAATTCCTGTGTTTTTGTGTTCCCTTTATTTTTGAAATTCGTTGGAAGCCAGCGAGCAAGCGGTTGTTTCGAGAGGCGAATTAATGAAACATCACCGACCAAAATTAGGCTACTTAGTTTTATTGTTGTTGGTTCAATTAATTCGAGTGTCGCTCACCGCATTTTGATTGCTTCATTTGTACATGTATCTGTGAAATTATTTTCACGAGGTTTATTTTTAAATTCATGCAGTTAAGCGGTTCTGAGGTTTTCTCTTTGGAAAAAAATTGGGTGGGTGGTCCGTGAGTTTCCCAAAAACAGTTCTAAAACAGGTTCTGCGAACACAATATGAAAGGTTCCTCGTCATATACAGGCATTCTTCAATGAAGGAACGTGTCGTTATTGCATGTTAGTTCAATTTTCGAAAACTATCTGGTGTAATTATAACTTCCGATTTTCATGAAAGCTGCGCGCACACAATGAATCCTGTCAATTTCGCAGGGTCGAAAACTGACATTACAATTGATCATGAGCCAGCGTAAACACTGAAAATACATTTTGTCTCGAACGCATTTCATCTTGAAATCAATTGATGAATTTGATTTTTCTCGAATGATCTTCTATAGTTTCGATTGATTTAGGAGGGAGAATCGACTGTGGGTTTTGCTGACGTTAATTTTCTCTGAACGGGCGGCTGAGACTGCGTCGACAAATAAAGCCTTCTTGGACAGGAAGTGAATTCGCATGCGATCCGTGAAAGCGTACATATTTTTCGTGGATGAAGGGAAACTGGATTTGTTCCCGGACGCTAAGGCGGAGTTGTTCCGTTGTTGGTTCCATCGGAATATTGTACTGTAAAGCATAGGGCGGCTGTGTGATCGAGTGAGAAACCATTCTTTGACAAAGCGCCGGAGCTTTCGAGTCACAGTTCGTTTAGGCCCCTCTCGACTCAAATTTGTCTCCTGTGTTCAGAACTTTCGAAACAAGCGAAAACACTTCGCAGTGAAGTCGATATTTCCTTTTAAAAAATGTTTTCTGTAGAAATAAATCGGTCTGGATAAAAAACTGGTCTCATGGGAACGATCTGTGCAGCAATATTTTTCAGTAAAACGCTTTCGTCAACTGCAGGGGCTCAGGTATAACGAATTAATTAAATTTTTCAACACGAATTCAGAAGGAATGTTCGGTTTTTTTATTTCTTTTGACAAACAGAAGATTAGTAATAGTTATACTGTCTAAAATTCAACATATGGACAAACACTGAATAAAGGCAATGCCATCTGCCGATCCGGGGGGCTGGGGTTAGAATCATCGTTTCGGTAGATACATTTTCAGGAGATCAAGCTGGTGCAAGAGACCTGAACAAAATCAACAAGTTCTTAACATGCTGAAGATATTAAGTATACTGTTGAGGTATGGCTTAAAATAGTCTTGTCTTTTCACTCATAGCATCTTATACCTGAGTAAATATTGCATACACTGCTAAATGTCGGGAAATATTTTCTGACACTTCTAAAGTCAAGCTTTCCAAGTTTCATCAGTGAAGTAGATATATTTTCTTAATGCATGCAAATCCGGCATCCTCAAAAACATAATGCTAAATTGTTAATTGCCCTTGCACAAAACACTTATAAAAATGCCCTATACTCACGCTTCGAAGATTAACGAAATGTTACTGAAATATCCTTGGAGGAACCTTATTCAGACGGATTAATGACCGGATTGGCTTGACCTAAAAATTGAATGCAACTGACAAGTAAAAAAAATATACTGCGTGTTTATCATCCTGTAAACAAGGGAGAGATGGGCTTATAATTTTAAACATTGATCCTATTTCGATATTTTAATTTGTAAGCATCCCTGCGACTGAAATCACGGTCTGAACTTTATATTATTCCTTATATTTTCGATACACCGCAGTATTTTACAAACATGGTCCCCTATACTACTGCATCAACAATATTTTTGCAGGCTCTCCTATGCTCACCAATTTTTCCTCTTGATTTCACCAGTAGTTTCCTGTGGAATTTTAAGTTTATGCAAGGGAAATATGGCGCCTGACGTCACAGTTATGTGAAATCTTTCGTTTACAGGAATAAGCTTGAGCCTTGTCAAAGTTATTCAAGGGCATCGATAATTGAAGCCTGAATAATGAAGTCTATGCTGCAACGACAGAGAATGAGACTAGTTAGAGAAGGTTGATTGAATCTCATGAATCTCATGTTCCTCATACTGACACACACACACACACACACACACAAAAGAACCACAACCGCAACTTTCTTCGGTTCCAAAAAGTGTCAATGCCTTCTCTTCTGTGTATGGAGTGATTTTTAAATCTCTCGCCGATCTGAAGCCTAACCAAGTCGGACACGCGCGCATGTGTCAAAAGAAACGCTACTGCGATGGGTTGAGATAAATGAGGCTTTATCCACCCTTGAGAATTCGGAAATTGTTTTCGGATTCGTGTGGACAACTTTCGCCTCGCCTCACGCCTGGTGCTATTTCCCGTGAAATGTTCATCCGGTGACCGAGAGCAAGCAGGCGTTGGCACCCAACAGCGGATGTTGTTTGGATCTCCTGGGAATTCCGCGCCGGCGAAGGAGAAATGCTGTCTCACGGGTGCTGGGATCGGTGCGATGTATTTTTCCGACACTCGGTTATTCAACGGGCTCAGTTCGACACCCGGCAGTCGACGACGAGGGGCGGAAGAGTTGTTTGGCCCCGGCAGAACAGTAATCGTTCAAGGGAAGTTTCCTGCTGTCGCGACATTCGCCCTGTGCAGAGGTGTTGAAAAACAACGGCACATTTCCATATCTTCTCTGCTTCTGCGCAGTCAAGCATCAGTTTATAAATTTGAATAATGAAGAAGTGCCTTACCCAAATTTTCTAAAGAAGGCAATATACGTTAATTAGGAATTTTCATAAATTAAAAATTTTCCAAAAACTCAAAATTATCCAAAAACTCAAAATTATCCAAAAACTCAAAATTATCCAAAAACTCAAAATTATCCAAAAGCTCAAAATGATCCAAAAATTCAAAATTTACAAAATTCAAAATTTACAAAATTCAAAATTTAAAAAATTCTAAATTGTAAAAAGTTCAAAACTGTAAAAAATTCAAAATTTAAAAAAATTCTAAATTTTCCAAAAATTCAAAATTTTCCAAAAATTTCGAAACATTTTTTTTTCATAATTTCTTATCATAATTTAATTTATAATTAATAATTAATAATTTTTCTATAATTTCACCAACATTTTGAATTTCCATTGAAGAGGAGCCCGAGAAATTTTTCATCCTCATTCATTCTTTTCTGGGCACTGCGATTTCAATTTTTTTTCTGGCGGAACCGGAAATTATTTTTTTTAATATCCGAGATTTCTTCTGTGATGCATCCAGTTTTGAATATTCCTGAAATTTTTTAATGCATGTACAGCTTTCTACAACTATGAAAGATAACTAAAAAAAATTTTTGATAGTCTGGCAATGGAATAGGTTGAGCTGCGCTGTTCATTGGTGCATTTCTGCACAAGCGAACATCAATTCGATCAATGCAGGACTACAATTATTTTCCCATCCAGCCAGTGTAAGAGAGCGCTTGGGAAAATTGTTTATTCGATTGACTTAGTTTCGGGGAACAAAATTGTTCGGATCCGCTTATTATAGGTGTTTTCTCATAGAACTCATTTTCTCAAATAAAGTCTTTAGATAATAATCAGAAAAGATTGTCATTGCATTAATCAAATACACGGAAAATCTCTGAGCAATGGAATTTGAGAGATACAAAAGTATTCCGGTGTGGTAGAGAAGATTTATTTCTTCGATTAGAACATGTAATTTTTTTACGATTGAAAAAAGCTTTTTTTTTTAAACACGAGTGAAGCAATGTGCGTAAATAATGTATTGTAAAGTCCCCTTCGGAGCTTCCTGACGATTCGCGAGCCAAGGACTCATGCTTTCGCACGTAGCTGGATCGTTGTAGTGAATTTCATCCCGTCATTGTCGTCGTCGCTGTCGGTATGTCGAAGAGGGAGTTGCTTGGGAAACAAGGGGTCCAGAAAATTTTCTTTCCCATGAGTCCAGTTTGGAATTCCGGCCGCAGCGAAAAAGAAATGTTTCGGAGTGCAACGCCGTTCAAAAATCGCCGCGTCACCGCGAATTCTGGACAGATGACGCAAAAACTCGCTGTCGTGGTTTAGACGTTCCCTCATATTTGGTGTGTTTCTTGCGTTGCTTTCGTCGCAGACTCGGGTTTCTGTCACTTTTTCTTTTGTGTCCACGGGTGCTCGTTTTCCCTGCTGCGGGAATGGGAACTAATAACGGTGAGTTTTGCCAACAATGTGCTTATAGAAATGGGTAGCGAGGAAGACAAGGCGGCGGTGTCGCGTTATTGTTTCAGGCCGCCCCATTCGACAGTCCAGATGAATGTCGGCGTCGCCCTAGTTCTCATTGTTGTCCAATCCTAACACGACATTCATTATTCCACGTGCCCAAATTATGCTGTTAATTCATATAACAATTCATCTAAAACCTTGTCTCCTTGAAAGTAATTCGCTAGGAACGACGTTTTCTTACACGCACGTCGATCTACTGGAACCTTAATGCGTTGCATTTTCTTGGAATACACGCGCATTGCGAATTTAATTCGGTTTCTTTTCCCCAGAAAAATCCAGTACCAAAGCACCGTAGCAATGATTACGCCAGGCTTCGATTTTCATTTATCTGTTTACATTTCCTTTCGAACCACCTGGTTATTTTCTGACCTTACTTCTCGTCACTGTCAGACTCACATAGAAGTGTTGAGTGTACAAAAACTATAAGAATCGAATATTATACTTCGCACCACTGCTTGATTTTACCTGACTTCCGCATAGTCTGCTGAATAATGACACAGTAATCCTACTGTTACTCCACCTGTGAACCACACAACGCGACTGCGTGTTTTATAGACGGATTTTTAGAGATCATCACTCCCGAAAAAGGAGCTGAAGTTTATTGAGTCGAAAAAAGTCTACTGCCAGGTATTTTGTTCAGAACAGCGTAACCCCACTTCTTTCGAACGCTTCATTCTGTCGTGATAAGGCCAAGTCAAAATGACTACCTGAATCTCACGATTTTTGAAAATGTTAATTTTTCCTACGACGTTCAGCACGATACCTTCTTTCTTGGATTGTCGAATGTGAATTGAGAGGAAAGTTTATTAAATCGAATAAAGGTCTACTGCCAGGTACTTGTTTTAGAATAAAGTCACCCTCTTCATTCACAGAACACTCCGTTCTGTCATAATAATTTCAAGTCCAAACGACTACCTGAATCTCATGATTTTTGAAAACATTAATTTTCGACGTTCAGCACGGTACAGTACCTTCTTCATTTCTTGGATTGTCCAATGTGCATTGATGGAAATTTTCGCTTTATATTTTTAAAGGAAATGATGTTTTTGTAACGATATCTGCGATGATCATTCAGATTCTGTATCATGCTACGGCATATTAGACAGAGAACTCGTCTAGATTACCTTGAAAGAAAGGAAGTGTCGTCGCGAATATGTTCCGAGATTAGCGTTTGTTCTCGTTCTCACCGCTATTCAGATAGCTCCTGACTGAGTGGGTACGCGAGCGATATCCTCGTATCGGCTCAATGAAAATTAATCCAGTCTTCGACGTGGACCCATTTCAACGCTTTTCGGTGCTCAACAATTTTCCCCCCATTCCACTGGCGCCGATCAGCATTTCCGCTTCCCGCCCGACAATGCTGAAATGCTCTTGAAATATTTCTAGGCCGAGATCATTTTCATTCCGCGACTACATTCGTGAAGGCATACCTCGAGGCATGTCGTCGATTAGCAGTCGACGAATGTGCAGTTGTGACGTGATCAGGAAATCGGCTCTAGTGTTGAGGTGGTGTTTTCTCTCAGTCCTTGTTACATGTGCTACATCTAAAAAAAGTTTATTTATTAGATCAGCTAGTATATTCAGTATTACACATGCCTTATTGATTTTCGACCCCTCATAATGAAAAATGGTTTCCTAAAAATGTGTTCACCCGTTTAAATGCCTCACGATACACGTATGTCCGAAATGTCTGGCCTACGGCATTGATTTTTGAACCTTTTCGCGGTGGAATCTTTCGTGCTGTACGCGAAGTTCTCGTGGAAAAAAGGTTTTATTGTCAAGTAGTGGTAATTTTAAAATTAAATTGATGATTATGAAGGTGGCCCTTAAACTGAAAAAGAAATTGAAGCAAATATTTTGGGAATTGGGGGACACAGGAATTACTGCCAGAAAAAATATGAATATCGAGCGCTTTTTAATTGGGACTTTGAAATACCGTAAGTGCAAGTGCCGTAAACTTTGGTTACAACAATTCAATGGAAAGTATAAAAAAAAATGCCATGGAGAGGTTGTATAGGTGTGCACTAGCCGCTTCAAGATGGTGGAATCCAGAAAAAGGTTTATAAACGCGACGTCAAATTAAACGGTGATAAAGTATTGCTACATTTTTAGCAGTATCTCATTAAATACATATCACTAGATTTCTTCAGAAAAAAGAAGGGTCCAGTTGAATTTTTTCTCGACTTAAATTTACTTCATCAATTTTCGAAAAGCGGAGATGCAACCTTTCCAGGAGATTCACAATACAGTAGTTTTACTTTGAACTGTCTGTCTCCCGCGTTTAGTTTACAGCATGCTTCAAATGTTTCAGGATTCGTATGAAATATTCATCTAGTCAATACTGCTCTTTGAAGTACAGTTTTTACTGCCTCATGAACTACGGTTATGTATGCGATTTTTGAGACGCCTTCTCTTACTTACCCCGATACTTACTCCAATACTTACCCCGATTTGTACTCGCAGTATTTGGAAGGAATCGCGCCTTCTGTTAGAATTTTCCCGAAAACGAGCAATCTAACATTTCAAGGTTCTGGAATGCCCTTGACATCACTTCTCGCGTTCTCGGTTACCAGTTTCGAATCTAAAAACCCTTTGGACTCATGTGTTTCTTTTTACATCTCTCGTTAAAGGTGAAGTTGACGACGCCTCGATTTTAGCCAATAAGGAAACGACGAAGTCATACTGGGAATCCAAATTACTTGAGGCGGCGGAGAACCAGAAAAACCTACTGAATAAGCACATCGCAGCGGATTCTTTGACGCCGGTCATAACTGCTTCAGTGGCTCAGTCTCCAGTTGCCAACAAGGACGCCAAGGCCGTCGAGATGCGGTCAAACGGACTCGTCGAGGATGTCAAGGAATTGCGCGGAGGAGCCGTCGTGTCGCCACCGCCAGAGTTCAGGTCAGTTTGCTTGATCGTGCGAAATTTTGCCGAGAAAACCTGCATTCCTTTAAACTTTCGGTTGTTTTTAAAATTCTCGGTTAATTATCTGAAATATTTAAAGCTATCAAAGAAGAGTACCGAGAAAAAAATATTAAATTGTTTTGTTTTTTATTCCTCTTCTTCTGATGTTTATCATACAAGGGGATGTCACATTCTTTTGATGTCAAGTGATAAATCATTAACTTTCCATCTGATTTCCTTTCCGATTGTGACTGGCAAGTTGGCGTAATGCTTAATGAGTCCTCTGATGAGCACAGTACCAGAATAATTCGAGGTTTTAGAGAATTTTTAATTACATCGCGAAGGTGTGGACTGTCCATCTTTTTATTACATCCACGCAGCCCCTGATTCAAAAGACTACGATTTAGAACAGTACTGTACAATGTGTCTGTGACATGTTCGTCGGTCAGGTTATTGTGCTGACTATCGGTTCTTATTGTAAAAACAATACAGTATTTACCGGATCCGAGCTAAGTAAAACTTTAGCTTTCATCAGCTTATCGCTGCTCATTTTTTCAGGAGGTCATTTGGTTAGAAGAATACTTTAGTTGTTCGATCGGAAATCATAGGGTGGTGAAACGCTAAGAAACTTGATCAAATTCTGTGTTTTGCGTATTTTTGTGAACAAACCTTTGACCCAAAAAATCGTACTTTTCGTTCTGAATGTTTCTTTTGGTGCACCATTCGGTACTTTCAATTCTTCGAGCTTAATCTCGATGTTGGAATACAAACGCTGAATTTTCACTGATCAATGAATCAAGATTCCGTTTAAAGTTACAATATTTCAATCAGTACCAACGTTGATTAGTTTGTTTCCAATAAAAAAGAAAGAAATGCCTGTTGCATTCATCGCTATCGCCACAAGCAATGCATCTATAATACTGCAAAATTCTGCGTTCAAGCACAGTCGCAAATCCGTTTAACATCCAGATGCCTTTAAAATCGTGACTGTTCATCTGAGCACTAGGAAGAACTGTTCTATAGGGACTATTTACTTGAGCGCCGTCAAACCGCGCGTATTCGCAGATATTGTGAAATAGTTTTCCCGCACGGAACAAGGATTTTCTAATGCCTCAGTGGATTTTATATTTTTACCAAGTTTTCTGAAACTTCCTGCTGCTTTTGTGTGTCGGCAGCAGCTATATTCATTCTACCATTTAGGATATTTATGTTAAAAATAAAGAAAACAAAAGAGTCATAGTTCAGTCATGATCATTTCACGTCTATCAGCATTGAACCGTATGAAAGCAACAATTTTGTTTGTTCTTTAGTTCATTCATTTGCAAGCACTGCATTGTATCAATGGTGCTCACTTGTGTCTTGCGTTCAGTTGGGTTCCGCGCTCTCTTGACCGAGAAACCCTCAACGTCTAGAATATATTTTGCAGAAAACGATTCCGCGTTTGCCAGCGCTGAATTTGGTAGAATGAAACAACTTACAAAATTGCCAAAGTTAATTTGTATTCGCTTCAACGCGACTCAATCGAGTACAAAAGGTAAAGCTAAGCTTGTAGGAAATGGATAAAAGGTCGCAGGGCCGAAGTAAGGTCGTTTGCGTGTAATTTCCTGCTTCTACTGAGGAAAATTGAACTTAAAAAAAAACTGTGTGAATTCCTTGCCAAGGTTGAACGGAAAAGGCAGCAGTGACGACGTGGCAAAGCCTTTGCAGCAGTACGTGTACGGGGAAAACGGGCCCACGGAAGATCCCGCCGTGCCTCGTCACGTGAACATCATCGAGCAGGAAATCCGGGAGCAGCAGATGCGAGAGGCTGTCCTGCGCCACGAAGGCACTCTCAGGCCTCCGCTGAGCTCAGTAGAAGAAGAAGAACAAGGCGTGTTGGTGGTCGCCGGAGAAGATGACAGCGGCTGCGCGGAATTCCAAGAATTCGATCCCACTGAGCCCGTTGTTGTGTCGAAACCCGTCATAGCGTCTGCACCGGTCCAGTTGCGTCCGCCATCGCCGGTCGTCGTCGTGGCGGCACATGCTGCAGTACCATCTGCGGTCGGGGATGACGATGGTCCCGAAGGCATCGTTGCCGGTGGCACCCCAGGGACCGGAGACTTTTCGCCCGAGGATTTGGCGCCTTCTTCGACGTATTTCGACTCTCCGCAGTTTTCCACGGAGGCGAAGATCGCTCTGGAGATCCGGGAGCTGAAAGAGCGCGAAGAGGAGCTGCGTCGGATGCGAACGCGGTTCAACAGCGCCTCTGCGTTGCACTCACAAGATAATCTCATCAGCCTGCCTACTTCTTCATCCACTGATGAAGGGAATTGTTCCGAATACGGCAGCGGTGAAGACGCCAGCAACAAGGAAGTTGCAAGCATCGAAGACGGCGGCTCGTCAAGGTGAGTCCCTCAAGTCCACCAACTCTTAGTCTCTCTCTCTCTCTCTCCCACTTCTATGCAAGTTCGTTGGATGCAGGCGGCGATAACCGCAATTAATTAGAAATTAATTTACTCCTGGACGACTGCTACTCTTTTCAGATCAGTTAACAGAGCGAAAGAGCCATGCCACATTGAACACCGGTCTTGCGAAAACGCAACGGACAAAAAAAATATACCGAATAGAGTCGAAGTGTGCGTGTTAGAACTGGGTTGATGCCTGAATAGATTAAGGCTAGTAGACATTTGATGTGGGAGAAGTTCTCATGAAAACCTCATGCCCATCTATGCACGGCAGACCAGGAAACTGTATCCGAGCTTCTTAAACTTAGGAGACTGATGAAATCAGAATGCGAGGGTGAGAAAACACTTGGTAGCTTGTGTTCCTGGGGTTTGCTGCTTAAAAGACAATGCTGGGAATACCAGTAGAGCTACGATCATTAAAATTTTGACAGCATTAAAACGACCTTTTTACGTCGACTGTATTCATCAAGCTGGTGACACCAATAAGCATTCAGCAGAAGAATCTGTCTGCTCTTTCCTTGCCTGTCCTCTGGGAAAAAAAAAACAAGTTCCGATTTGAGCCTATGAAAAACATGGTTCTGAATTTATTTGTCGAGGAATTCAACATTTTGATCAAATTTTGCCATGTTGTCATTAAGACTGACAGCCTCGGGAAGCCAAAGGTAGTCTCTTTCCGTGTGCAATGAGGTACCCTGAATCAGCATTCACATGATTACTTGTAAGAACAATCAAAAAATGTGAGTCTAGATGATTCTTTCGGGGAAACTTGTATTTTAACAAGGATGCACAAAAACTGAAGGATAAAACACATTAATTTCGTGGCAGAAGCGCACGAAACGACTGCGCTTCCCAGGAAATGTCCGGGGATAGAAAAATGTACCAACAAATGCCCCGATCAATCAGTAGTAAGTACAGAGCCTAACGTCAATGCCTAAAACATTTAATTAACCGTCATGTTGGATTTATCGTTGACTGCTTGATAATCTGCGTGAAAAAATCCCGAGTAGGATGTAATTGCCGGCATGAAACGCCCATTTGCAGTGGAGGCACGCAAGGAGTCTCCGTGAGACGATCCGCACCAGTGGTCTGGAAAAGGGGCGAAATCGCCGTTGTTCGTGAGGCTATTAATTTCGATCTACGGAGTCCGAGGAAAGAGAAATTCCTCTGGTTGCGAATCGAATCTTTTTTGGAAACTTTCCCTCGTTTCCGAAGGACACCCACCGAAGACGAACCGGATTTCGGTCAGAGAAATTTTCGAAAGCCAGAATCAATTGCGTCTTGCAGCAATGCAATAAGGCTTCTCTTCCTGGCAATGACTTTGCGAAATCACAGCGAATCGAAGCCTGGTGGAAATTGAGCGTTTCGTTATTAGGAAAAAAGTCGTGGAATCGTCTTTCGCTGAGAATGACGTTTTTTGGTCGCTTGTCGAGGTCCATTTCTCGAAGCCCTTGGCAATTTTAAACTTTTTTTTCTGGGGGTCGCACTGAGCGTTCCATAGAGGCATAGATTATGTAAATTTGATATTGTAGACAACATTTATTTTTTTTAAAGAATTATTCAAGAATAAAATCCATACTCTTAATTTGAAAATTTTTCTTAAGACGATGCGTCGCCTTATTCAACAAAGGAATTCGGGAAATTTTCACCTCAAGATGCCTGATGAACATTTTGACATCGTGCTGTAGTAAGTATCGAAGAGTAAAAATCTAGATTTCGGATTTTTTTTTAAAGGAGATAAATTCACTGCTGTAAGCCGAGGTACCTCGATTACAATTTTTTTCGCTCAGCCTTTTCAGATGAGTGAATTTATGCCGCATTTCCAAATAAAGTCTGTGCAATTTAAATCTGAGATGCCAAGGAAGATTTTCGAGAAATGTTCGTCTGGTGTTTTTCAAAATTAATTCTCTTAATTTCTATTCGCAATGTCGATTAAAATTTAAATTTCATTCTGAGATCTGTCTTTCCCTAATCAGTCGATTTTTGCTTTGTCCGGAATCGTCCGTAGCTTCGAGAAAAACAGGAGCCGGTAGATATTTTCTCAACGGAATCGAAGCAAATAAACCCTGGGATTCAGTCTTTATCACGCCCTTGTTTAACAGTGTGCGAACTGCATTCGGGACGGGGAAAAGTACTGTTTTTTCTTCAAGAACATATTCGCGTTTGCTTTCTAGAGCCACGAAACAAGCGTCGAGTGAAAGCTTGTATAATAAGCCCGTTTGAAACAGCAGTCCTCTTTTTAAGAAATTGCACGCGAGCACGTTCTTTACACCGTCAACGCTCAGAGGGTTTCGAACAACTGATCTTTACTTTTGTGCGAAATTTTGCGATTAAATAAATTTAAAAAAACCAGCCTGGGCGCCCAGTAAAGCATGGTTTTTGAACGTAGCCGTTCGCACGGAGTTCTGGCGATGATCTGCAGCTTCCCTGATGCTCGTTTCATCTGAGCCATGCAATTGTGTATTTATGCCGGTAATCTCAGTCGGATTATCTTCGTTCAGGTCCGTTTTCCAGCCTCAATCTTCTGCCCTCTTCGCTTGGATTTACGGTTCCTCGAATCATCTCAGAGGAGTATGTTGAAGTAATCATAGCAATTTCGTCATTTTTACAGTGTTGAACTATTATCCGTACAATAATCGTGATCAAGCGTTGCTTCACGCGTTTCCTTGGCTCATACGGCTTCTTATCATGAGATCCGAGAGTGCAATAGACGAACTAATATATAAGGCACCACGTTTTTCGGAGGAGTACTTCCCAGACTGAAAACGAGTTTGTGGAAGCATCTGAAATGCGTGGTCTCTTGAATCAGGATTTACGGTACCAAAAACGTTATTCCCCGAGTGGCATGTGGAAGCACCGGAATTCTTTTCAATTTTGTTACATCCTCAAAAGGAAAGCATAGCAAAGGTAAACTTGGAAGTCCCTATGATTTGTTCTGAAGTGAAAGAACCCGCTGAATTGATAGAATGGTTACCATGGCACTTGAAAAAGACATAATGATAATTTTGAGGAATTGCCAATATTTTTTTCTGAGACTTCCACTTTTGAATGGTCCGCTTTCTGAACACCTCAGTGAGGTAGAGAACATGTGCAATGAGTCGATGAGATATTCATTATTTGAATTGAGGAATGTTTCAAGACCACCCGACAAACGAATATTCCACGTGAAATTCCAAGACAAAAATATTCTTACTTCAGTCTAAAGTGTAAAATTGGCGTCGTATATTCACATGAATCATGCAATCGAAGCAGAAGATAAACATTTCAGTTTTTGTCATGGTTTCTTCTTGCGATATCAACAGAACCGTCTTCTGCGTGAGATTCAACAGACATCGAAATGTTCTTGAACAGAAAAACTCTTCGTTTGGTACCAATGCTTTCTTAGATTAACGAAGTGATACGTTCTGAATATCTATAAATCGACGCTTAACATACGTTGGGAGGAGCTCCTATTTTTAAAGACTAAATCTGGCGTATATGGGACCAAGTCAAGCATAGCATTTTATTGATTTTGGCTCGATTTTTCAACTGCGATTGTTGACTGTGATCTTGTTTCAACAGTCGGCTCCGTCTTCGAGAAAATTCTCAATTTTTTACGGCACAGTTGAAAAAACAAATCAGCAGGTAGCGTTTCTTTCCCGTATGTGAATTTCTTGCTAGCTTTTAGACGGGGAGCGACAAAAGACGTTCGAATTTTGCGAAAAGAAACCATCGTTTTCCTATTTTTCAACTCTTCACTCGACTGCGCTCGTTGGTGGTGAATGTATTGGTTGGAATTCACCGCGATGGGTGTCATTTATTGCGCATCTTCGTATAGTGGAAATCCGTGTACCGTTTTAACGCCTACTATCAATGTTGCATTCTGTTACTCTCAGCTCATTTTATTTAGGCACGAGCTTTGAATCGAATCACCTCCGCTGAAAATTAACGGATTTTTTTGCGGGCGAGAGTTCGAATGTAGTGTGGTGAATACAACCACATAGCTGGCGATCAATCAGTACATTGAGCAACACTCTTGTCAAATACTAGGTGTCCCAAGCCGCAAAATCGGTGTCTAATACTATTTCGTGGGATTTATCCTCTGATTTTCCGAGGATATCAAACGAATGTAATCCTCACATTTTCGTGTGTGAAACTTGAAATCCTTTGATCAAGTTTTTCTCATGGCCGTGACCTTCATTATAGTTACCATCGCGAAGAACCTTTCGATGGATGATCTAGTTGTAATTCAAAACGCGTTGATTTCCACAATCGCTAACGAATTGAAGTACATTCAACGACGTGAATTTAGTGGGATTACGAACATGGAATGAATCATTTGGGACGCTCAAAACTTGAAAATAATTGAGTCCTCAGAATTTAGAAACTTTCAGAAGTCGAGCGTGCGTTTCTTCTCAAGGATATTTTCATGTCATCCATGGAGGTGAACCCATAATTTCTTTCAGAATGAGATTATGCTTTTATAATCTCTCTGTCGATTCCCATGAATATATCCATGAGACAACTTTTTATTGTGTATTCTTGATATCCTGAAATTTTAAACATTGTGCAAAAAATTTTTGAAGAATAAAATCTGTGCATATTGCGGTTAGGCGTTCAAGCCATTGTCATTCTATTAAATATAAGGGAAACGTAGAAACCAAATAAAAACGCTGAATTTGGCCTATGCGAAACAAATATTGCGATACACTGATGATATAGTAAAAGTAAACAGAGTGACTTTTGAAAGTTCGTTAGCTACCTTTTCAATTGATAATTATTTTTGGACTCATACGCTGGTGACGAAAATTCCAGGAAGGAATAAGCGCGCAAAACTTCAAATCTGCTATGCACATTCAGCACCTACAAAATACAAGCCTTGATACGCGACTTATAATCCAGTTTCAATTTATTATGATTTCGATTGATTCCTTTGTTTAAATAAGCAAAGGTAAACTTCAACCTTTACATTTATTGATTTCTTCCGATCCCGACTGAATTGCAGGATTCCATTTCCTTTTTACTTGCAGATTCAAATTAATCACATCTCAGAATTCTGGTCATGTTGACTAAAATATATACGTATGAGCTATGAAAATGGATCAGTTTAATGCAAAATAAAACGACAAGAAACCACGGAATAAATCAAGTGGCCGCTTTTTTCAAGAATTCCCGGAGGATGTGGGAGTGGCCCGTAAATTTCACTGTCCCATTTGTGTCTGATACCCAAATATTTTTGACCAGTAATTTTCGGATATTTTTTCACGCATGAATTCGAAGGATTATCGTTAAAAAACTCGTGAGTACGTTGGATACGTACTTGTGATTGAAGCAAGCTTCTTACATGAGTGAATGTTCACACTTTTGAGAGCTCCGCCAACGAGCTGTAAACATTTGTGATTAGGAGCTTATCAAAAAAATTTGAAGTTCCTGATTCTAGATAAAAGGATGGTGTCTACCAAAAAAGTTTTCCGAATACTCGCTTGTGAAGTTGCAGTAGGAAATTCCCTATAAGCAGTGAAGCAGTTCCAGGCATATTATTGTGATGCATTCGAAGGCTTCGATTCTTTGACCATTGGTCCAAGAAACAGGTCGAGAAAATTGTGTGAGCTGCAATTATAGCTTCCTCCGTTTTATTTAGAAATATTGAACTCTTTTATTTTACTTCCGAAATGTTATGAAATTTTGCGGCTAAATCAGTATTATCATATTTTAATCGAACCGTCCGTGAGACGTAATATAACTAAGTGCTCAACTGTAAGAGACCCGAATCATACAGCAATTGATTCCACCATGGAAATAATTCGACATGGTGCTTGCAGAAAAGTAACGTGTAAATTCTGACGCAGATAATGAATCTCTCATGATCAAACGTTTTCGCTTAAAATGAGGAAATCCCTGCGGTTTTTTAGATAAATCTTCGTGAGTTCTCGGTCTTACACTGTCAACTCTTCCGAGGGAATGCCACATTTCGTGACACGTTTTCGTTTCTCGTCTGAAATGCTGTTCCGTAGCCCCTCGAAGCTCAACATAAGAATAAAGCTGACTCATGAATCATGACTTTCTTTTGACTCGTCGCATGGTAACCGGGGTGGCCTGGTTCGGGTTCAGGCTGTAATACATTCGCAGTTCTTCGCGAGAGTGTTTGAAGTGAAGGCGAGGATGCGGGAAAGGGGCCTGATTATCTTTTCTACAGCACTCCGAGCAAGCTTTTCAATATGAAAGTATGTTTGCTATACTGTACATGGAATTTAAAATGCGATGCAGCAAATATCCAATTTTTCGGGCTCGGATTGGCCAGGTTTAAATTTTGATCCGTTGAGAATAAACAAAGCGGTCTGTTCAAATTTACTCTGAGCCGCTCTATTTACCTCGAGTCGACAGATATTTCGGGAGATTATTTTCATCGTTTTATTTCATGAAAATTGAAAGCATTTGTTTGCATAATTCAGTGTCAGTGATGCTTCGTCATACAAGAAAATCAACCGATAATCGGTCCTAGTTTGATATCTGCTGCACTAAAATGTCTTTATGTTCTTGAAATGCGTGTGATTTGCGCAGCAGCGCAGTGGCTAAATTCTGGAATGCGTGCGATCTGAGTCTGACGGACTTTTTGGTATTCATGGAAATTTTAAGGAGGATTGCTTATGATACGCTTGCGTGGGATACATTTTTTGTGTCCATATTATTTGAGATTTCTACGTTTTACATATTCATCGAGCTTGCTAAGCCAAATTATTCAGAATTTCTGAGTGGCATAGATCGCACTTCACCAGCTTTCTAGTTTAGCGACACTCTTTTGAGATGCGGGTCTGCTAGATTCCAAAATGGAGGGATG